>JAVTVY010035322.1:0-14461 GCA_036873755.1 Hanleya hanleyi | reverse complement strand
AGGGCGAATAATCCCGAACAGCCATGATTCCAGCATACTTCCAGTATCTAAAATGATGTTGAATAGCATTACGTGTATCGGTAACATGATTTTTTTATATATTCGTTTAGTAACTGATCATAACCAGAAGCCTTGTTATTCTTCAGTTTCCTTATGGCTTTTTTGATTTCTTCTTCTGTGATGGGCATATCTATCGCATCATTTATTTCGCTGCCAGATATATCAGGAGCCAGTTCAGTTCCCCTGATATCAGATTCACCAAGCTTATTTAGGTCACTAAAGTAATTAAAGAATATTATCAGATCTATTGCATGATTTTCTTTCCTATTTCCAGCTTTATTTAGTAATTTCCAGTATTCCTTTGGGTCAGATTTTTTATGTTTTCGTAATTCATCTGTTAAAGTTTTTTATATTTGGAGTAATTCGATTTTAGCAAGGTTTTGTATTCTCTGCCAGCTTTTTGTAGATTTATGTTGTTTTCTTCTGTTTTGTTTCTGCGGTATGTATTTTTTAACGTCGAAAACTCTTTTCTTTTATCTGAACAGCTTTTATCAAACCAGGGTTTGTTAATCTTAGGGTTGTTTGCGTTTATGAATTTTCTTATAGCCGAGAGTTTTTCCAGCACTTGTTAAAAGACATGTGGTAATATGTTTTACTATGTCATCCATTTGGGATTGACATTCTTTTTTTGATTGTGCCGTTTTCATTTGACGTAGGTCACAAATAGCGTCATAGATATTCTCAACATGCATCAAATCTATATTTTGTTCGACAAGCAGCCAGAGGATGCTAGGTCCCCCGCCGAAATGGCAGCAATATTTTTTAGCATTGTTGATCTCAGGGGATATACATGAGGGAGGCAACTGCTGCTTCATAGGCGTTGGATGTGGAAGCGTCTTTCCGCCTTCCCAAGTGGTTAGATCTCAGAACGGTTGACTGAAAGTTGATTGCTTCTGTAACATAGTTTCCATGCAGTGAAGCATGGAAATTATGTAACCGAGAAGCAACCCCAAGTGACATCTCAAGGCATTATCTGCAAACCAAATTTGACGAGAAGCTGAAGGCATCCTGAACCTATTGCCCGGAAACCAAATTTTAAATTTGCCACCTGTAGGTGCAGTGGGCGAAATGCAATCCCACGCATCATCTCTATTAGTCTATAGTATTGCACCCTTTTACGGAGGGCCAATGATCGACTGATGCAGCAACATTTTCCCAGTTAGACGGCAGATTTTGAAATCAAAAACGAGGCCGCGCTATGTCATCAGTCAACTGAGACAGTCACGTTGTTGTGTATGAAGATTGGGGTGGCTCCTATAAATAGTGATCCAATGAAAATGCTCGTATTAGTTTAAAATGGCGGGGTCGAATGACCAATCACTGTAGGGGAGACAGCTGGAACAGTACGCTGACACGGTCTGTTAATTATAAATATCCTGATTTAACAGAGAATTCTACAGTCTAGGTACATGTATCAGCATACGAACTTTGGGAAGAATCTGAAGAGGGGTCTTCAAGTTATTGCCCGGAAACCAAATTTAGATTTATAGGCACAAGACGTGTGCGAAACACAATCCCAAGCGACATCTTTGGGCATATAAATATCAAATTGAGAAGAATCCGTTGTCAATTATTGCCAGAACAATTTTCAGATTTGTCCACCAGGTGTCGACACCAGTAGGCCAATGCAGAAGCAGGCGAACTACAACCAAGGGGACATATTCTGGCATGGTATCTGCATACAAAATTGGAGAAGAATCCGATGAACGAAATCAAATTTAGATTTTGACATGAGGACGTGGTGCTACCTGTAGGCGCAAGTGAGCAAAGCGCAATCTCAAGTGACATCTTATGTCATGTTATTACCCGAAGACAAATTTGGGATTTTGCCATCAGGTGGCACCACCTGTAAGTGCAAATGAGTGAAAGGCAATCCCATGCAACATCTCCTGGCATGGTACATGCATGCTAAATTTGAGAAGAATGCATGCAGTTCTCAAGTTATTGGCCAAAAACAAATTCCAGATGTTGTCATCAGGTGGCATCACCTTCTAAGCAGAAGTGGATCCCAAGCAACATCTCATGGCAAGGTACAATGTATATGCATGCCTAATTTGGGTCCAAGAATTCGATGAGCAGCTCTCAAGTTATTGCCCAGAAACCAAATTTCGAGTGACATTTCAAAGCGTTTCAAAGTTGCAGCACAAAATAACGGAAAGAACCCTAGTGGCGCCACCTTCAGGAAGATCTTTCTGAAACACAATACCAATCAACATCTTGTCACAAGGAATGCATATATGCCAAATATTGAAGAAACTAGATACAGTCAATCGCGAACGCATCCCTTTTGCCTCTTTAGTAAAGGAAACATTCATTATTTGTGAAGAAAGTAAAAACATAAAACTTAGGGAAAACATCATTAACATGGCCCCATAGGATACCTTGAGGGAGGGTACCAACATACCAAATTTAAAAGAATCCGTTTCGGTCCAATGTGCAGTTACTGTCCGGAAATGCAATTTTACCTTGGCCCACAGGTTAGCGCCATGTATAGGCAGATAGGCATAAAAAATAATCCCAACCGAGATCTTGAGGCAAGCTTCCTTGACATTGGAAATAGAAAATGTTAACTTGGCCTACCGGTGGCACCACCTATGGACTGATCGACAAGAAAAGCAATCCCAAGCGAAACCTTCAGGTACGGTACATGTATTCATATTTCAAACTTAGAAAAAATTCAGTCAAGGTTTAAAAAGTTACTGTCCGGAAATATAATTTAAAATTGGCCCCCAGGTGGCACCACCTGTATGTGGTTCAGCATGAAAAACAATGCCAAACGAGAAATTGAGGTGAGGTAACTACACACCAAATTTGAAATGAATCCGTCAAGGTTTTCAAAAGTTATTGTCTGGAAACACTTTACTTAGCTTTCAGGTGGTGCCCCCTGTATACGAATCAACACGAAAAATATTCTCAAGCCAGATCTTGAGGCAAGGTACCCACACACCAAATTTGAAAGAATTCTGAAGGTTTTCAAAAGTTATTGTCTGGAGATGCAATTTTAACTTGTGGTGGCGCGACCCAGAGGCGGATTGGCATGAAAAGCCAATTCCAAGCAAGATCTACAGACAATGGACCCACTTACCTATGCAATACGAAGCTGCGCATTTGAAGACCCCTCAGCTCTGGGCATCAGCCATTCATAATGTATTCAATTTGATCTAAAATGTCAGGAACACCAAGCATGCAGTCAAGTGACAAATATACAGATTATCAAAAATTTTGCAATTAGAAATGACCCCTAAGGTTTCCATCCAATCAAAGAAACCGGTATTCATTCCACGAATCTCTTGATGCATCGATAATGTATACCAAATTTTATATTGAGCATTTGAACAGTGTCAGAGATAGAAATCATTAATGATTTTGCATAAATTAAAGATGGCTGCCCATCCTTCCCGCCACTCAGAGGAACTAATGTGGTTATTCATTAATGCAAGTCTCTTCATACATCGATGCTGTAAACCAAGTTTCGTATAGAACACTTAAATGGTCAGAGATAAACATCATTAAAGATTTTGAATAAATTAAAGATGGCCGCCAAGATTTCCGCCCAATCAGAGAAACCAGATCTGTCATTCATCGTAAGTATCTTGATACATCAATGATGTATACCAAATTTTACATTGAGCACTTGAACGGAATCAGAGATAGAGATCATTAATGATTTTGCATAAATTAAAGATGGCCACCAAGGTTTTCGGTCAATCAGGTCCCGATTCAAAGTATCTGGATATATCGATGATGTATACAAACTTTCATATACAACAATTAAATGGTAACCGAGATATGTATCATTATCGATTTCGCATAAATTAAAGATGGCCTCCAGGGTTTCCAGCTAATCAGAAAAGCCTGTTTGGTAATTCGTTGAAGGTTGTTTGATGTATCGATGATGTATATCAAATTTCGTATTGAACAGCTGAATGGTTTCCGAGATATGGATCATTACCCATTTTGCATAAAACTAAAGATGGCCACCAAGGTTTCCACCCAATCAGATCCCAATTCAATAGGTTTCTGGTCCTTGACAGGTAAATAAGCATATCAAATTTGGAATTCATCAGCGGAACGTTTTTCCGGCTATCTCGCTCACGAACGGACAGACGGACGTACAAGACGATGACAATACGCCATGGCCAAAATTGGCCGAGGGGTAAAACATGGGTCTGTGCCTGATAAATTGAAGCCTTTTGGGGTTGCAATTCACTGACGGGTGGCAGAATTATACCAATATTGCAGACTACACACAAATTTCAACTTTCTGCCGAGATGTTTTGGAGATATATATGTTCAAACAAAATATATGAAGGTCGGGCGAGGGCTAGTTTGGGAGATAGAGGGTGCGGCTCGGCCCCCTGGGGGTGGGGACATGCTCTCCTTGAGGGTAGTGGTGGTGTTCCGACATGAAAGTCATAGAAAGCTCTCTGTACATGAACAATCGTACTGACAACTGCATGCCATCATCTGTCAGTCTGAAGACCAGCAAGGATGAATTCAGTTCAATTCAGGAAATTGATCATATGCACAGTGTGCACCCGAACTTTAGGAACTCAATTGTAATTAATATAGTAAGTTACATGTGTGGATACAAATGGTTCGTGCATAAGCTTTAGGGTAAATCATATGATGTGAAATGCAATTATTCGATAGCAAAATTGAAGGAAATGTTGTCCTTCGTTTAAGATGACACGAAATTAAAAAAAAACAGGGGTTCAGTACTGCGGGGATTCCCCGCCAGTTATTTCATATTATACTTCTGGATAAAAAAACGGTTCATGCAAAAGCTTTAGGGTAAATCATATGATGTGGAATAGATTGATTTTATAGAAAAATTGAAGACCCATTTTAACTGGAACGGACAAGAAGAAGAGAAACTCAGTGGCGCTACCTTTAAGGTAGGTGCACACAGAGCTTGTGACTGCGTGATCGCAGCCGCAAGCCGTATCCCCCCAAAGGCATGCGACGACGCAATCCTCTAGACTGTTGCGATCATGTGTGACATCGAGGACGCAAAAATTGCTGCGATCCTTGTCAGCCAGCGTCGTCCCTAGGTAAAAAAAGCGGAATGGCCCCTGGGAAGGAGGTTGCGCGTAATGGAAACGAGGTTGACAGACAAAATGCCATCTTGAAATCATGTGGTGTAACAGCAACGATTTGATTGGTCGAGAGGTAATAGATTGCCGGCAAATTCTATCAACGCGCAGGCGAGCGGTGCACACTGCTTGCGCTGTCTTGCGTCCTATGGCTGCGGCGAATACGGCTCCGACAAATATCAAATCATTTTGATCCTTGCGATTCCGACTGCGCCCCGGGACGCAAGCACTAAATGACTGCGGTCTCCAGTGCACACAGACATTTGCGTCCTCGCAAAGAGTCTTGCGGCTGCGATCACGCAGGCACTAAGCTCTGTGTGCACCTACCTTAATGCGTATGCTGAATTTCTGGAGAATCCAACAAAGCATTTGGCAGTTATTGGTTGCAAAGAACATCGCTTGCAAAGACATCCACGAACAGGAATGGACATGAAGAAGCGAGATCCAGTGGCGACACCTTCAGGCAGATGTTGCAATTAAATGCAATAACAGCGGCTGAGCCAATGTCTTGTCGCAAGGAATGCGTACATGCCGAATTTCGTGACAATGCGACAAAGCATTTGAAAGTTATCGCTGGTAAAGAATTCAAACTGACATCCCCGGACACAATGAACCAAGATCCATTTTGACCCAGTGGCGCCACCTTCAGGCAGATGTTGCTGAAATGCAATACGGACTGGCGTCTTGTCGCAAGGAATGCGTATGCCAAATTTCGGAAGAATCCAACAAAGCATTGGGAAGTTATCGCTTCCAACAGACATGCACGGACATCCACGGACACAAAGAAGCAAGAACCAGTGGCGCCATCTTCAGACAGATGTTGCTGAAATGCAATACGGACTGGCGTCTTGTCGCAAGGAATGCGTATTCCGAATTTCGGAAGAATCCAACAAAGCATTGGGAAGTTATCGCTTCCAACAGTCATGCACGGACATCCACGAACACAAAGAAGCAAAAACCAGTGGCTCCACCTTCAGGCAGATGTTGCTGAAATGCAATACAGACTGGCGTCTTGTCGCAAGGAAAGCGTATTTCGAATTTCGGAAGAATCCAACAAAGCATTGGGAAGTTATCGCTTCCAACAGACATGCACGGACATCCACGGACACAAAGAAGCAAGAACCAGTGGCGCCACCTTCAGGCAGATGTTGCTGAAATGCAATACAGACTGGCGTCTTGTCGCAAGGAATGCGTATTCCGAATTTCGGAAGATGCAACAAAGCATTGGGAAGTTATCGCTTCCAATAGACATGCACGGACGTCCACGGACACAAAGAAGCACGAACCAGTGGCGCCACCTTGAGGCAGATGTTGCTGAAATGCAATACAGACTGGCGTCTTGTCGCAAGGAATGTGTATTCCGAATTTCGGAAGAATCCAACAAAGCGTTAGGAAGTTATCGCTTCGAACAGACATGCACGGACGTACACGGACATCCACGGACACAAAGAAGCAAGAACCAGTGGCGCCACCTTCAGGCAGATGTTGCTGAAATGCAATACGGACTGGCGTCTTGTCGCAAGGAATGCGTATTCCGAATTTCGGAAGAATCCAACGAAGCTTTAGGAAGTTACCGCTTCGAACAGACATGCACGGACGTACACGGACATCCACGGATACAAAGAAGCAAGAACTAATGGCGCCACCTTCAGGCAGATGTTGCTGAAATGCAATACGGACTGGCGTCTTGTCGCAAGGAATGCGTATTCCGAATTTCGAAATAATCCAACAAAGCATTGGGAAGTTATCGCTTCCAAGAGACATGCACGGGAGTCCACGGACACAAAGAAGCAAGAACCAGTGGCGCCACCTTCAGGCAGATGTTGCTGAAATGCAATACAGACTGGCGTCTTGTCGCAAGGAATGCGTATTCCGAATTTCGGAAGAATCCAACAACGCTTTGGGAAGTTATCGCTTCCAACAGACATGCACGGACGTCCACGGACACAAAGAAGCAAGAACCAGTGGCGCCACCTTCAGGCAGATGTTGCTGAAATGCAATACAGACTGGCGTCTTGTCACAAGGAATGCATATTCCGAATTTCGGAAGAATCCAACAAAGCGTTAGGAAGTTATCGCTTCGAACAGACATGCACGGACGTACACGAACATCCACGGACTCAAAGAAGTAAGAACCAGTGGCGCCACCTTCAGGCAGATGTTGCTGAGATGTAATACAGACTGGCATCTTGTCGCAAGGTATGCATACTCCGAATTTCGGAAGAATCCAACAAAGCATTAGGAAGTTATCACTTCGAACAGACGTACACGGACATTCACGGATACGAAGAAGCAAGAACCAGTGGCGCTACCTTCAGGCAGATGTTGCTGAAATGTAATACGGACTGGCGTCTTGTCACAAGGAATGCGTATTCTAATTTTGGAAGAATCCAACAAAACTTTAGGAAGTTATCACTTCGAACAGACATGCACGGACGTACACGGACATCCACGGATTAGTGGCGCCACCTTCAGCCAGATGTTGCTGAAATGCAATACGGACTGGCCTCTTGTCACAAGGAATGCGAATGCTGAATTTCGGAAGAATCCAACAAAGCGTTAGGAAGTTATCGCTTCGAACAGACATGCACGGACGTACACGAACATCCACGGACTCAAAGAAGCAAGAACCAGTGGCGCTACCTTCAGGCAGATGTTGCTGAAATGTAATACGGACTGGCGTCTTGTCACAAGGAATGCGTATTCTAATTTTGGAAGAATCCAACAAAGCGTTAGGAAGTTATCGCTTCGAACAGACATGCACGGACGTACACGGACATCCACGGACACAAAGAAGCAAGAACCATTTTAAAGTCCCCGGCCGCGTTGCGGCGGGGGACAAAAATGGAGCTCACAGAAGGAACCCACTTTCGCAGAACATATTCAGTTTCGGCCTCAGCGTCTGTTTCACAAGGAACAATACATGCCCATAGTGTGAGTACAATAGGACAGTGTATATCTGAATATAGAGGGTTAAAATCTAAAACTTCGAAATCCTTGATATATTTAAACATGTTGGGGCTAACCACAGCATAGTCAATGAGGCTAACACCTTTGGATGTAGTTCTACCAATTCCACGATCTGAACCAACTCTACCGTTAACAATAAACATATTTGTATTTTGACAAAACTCAATAAATTTATATCCCCAGTTGGTAACTCGTCCTTTATCTTGTGAGTGTCTTTCCAATCTAATACCATGGTTACTAAGTAATTGTGGACCTAACATGAAGTTTGTTAGATCCTCATCCATTTGCATATAATCTGTAAGTATTTCCCCTGTGTCTACATCATCATTTATAATTTTCGATCAGGCATTAGAGTCACCCATAAGACATATGTGTGAGTAAGTACCGGAAACCCGCATAAAATCATTTTGAAGGTCGATGAAACAGTCTTGATCTGCGTAGTCAGATCCTTCAGATGGAACATACACACAGCCTAGTAAAACATCTGTTCCGAATAGCTCCTTTGTGCCACGTAACCACATAACATACGGATATTCCATTTTAATTTCATTGCGGTATTTACTATATTTTTGTTTACAAAATATAGCAATTACTGATTTTCCATTCTTTCGTAGACCCGAGTGAGCTTTTGGTATAACGTCGAATTCTTCAATTTCGACTACTTCAATCTCTTTCAGTTTTGTTTCTGTAACAAACACAATATCATGTTTGACGTGGGAAAATCTCAAAGTCGGGAGATAGAAGTTTTGATTTCAATCCACAGACATTCAAACCACATAATTTTAAGTTCACTCCATGAGAACGCGAGTCACTGTTCGATGAATTGTGTCCAACTAATTCCATTTTCGATGGTCCATCATATCTTCTGTCAGCTGAGTAATTAATATTTGCATTCGGGTGAATAGCATCGCTACTCACAGGTCTGTTGTATGATAGACCAAAAGGTACACATGCACTCTTAGTTTGTGAAGAGTCGCCGTTATTAAAAACACACTGTTTCGTTCAAGGGTTTGACTCGATACCACCCTCGCACCCATAGTAATACTCACTAGCATTGCCGTCAGTCTCCATCTCAGCGCGGTTCTCAGCGAGTAAGGGGGCTTGAAACTGAAATTGGGGCTCTACATCATGAGGTGGAAATCCGGGCGCACGATGATGTGTGTGGCGGTCTGGAACAAAGACAGGTGTTGCCGGGCGGAAATTGGATTGTATTGGACGGTACACAAAATTCGAGTCCCCCTCGTTGTACAGCGTATTGTTTATGTACAGTTTGTCCACCACAAGTCGAGCTAAGTGACCCTCCTCTCTGGTTTGTCTCATGACTGGGAAAAGGCGCCGTCTTTTGTCTACAATCTCCGCTGGATTGATCGCCGACGCTGAAATTTGTTCCATACAACTTTTCCCGTGCCTTTTGTTTCGCCGTCTCGCGTGTTTTAAATTTTGAGAATTTGGCAACAATTGGCCTTGGCCTTGAGGGTCCCACGCGTGGTCGACCTATGCGATGAACGCGTTCAAATTCAACGTTTTCCTTGAAATCCATCTGCTCGTTTAGAAATTTGTGGACAACGGTTTCGGCGTCCTCTCCGTTGCTTTCGGGTATGCCATGAAGCAATAAAGTATCCCTCATGGAACGTGCTTCAGAATACAACATATTCTGCTTCATTTTTTCCAGTTCGTGTATTAGATGTTCATTTTCCAGTTTCGTTTGTCTAATTTCACCTGGTTCAGTTTCTGCATGTTTCAGTTTATCTTTTGTCTTGATGTTGTCTCTAACAATTTCATCAAACGTGTCACTAATACTCTGAGTACTTACTTCTATGTCTTTAACAGTTGTAGTCATCTCTTTCGTCCCAGTCTCTATCTGTGTCACTTTCCCCTGTACTTGACATACGTCAGCCTTGATGGTCTCCAAAGATGCTACCTGTGCTTCGATGCGGATAAGACGATGTTCCAGTCTTTCTAAAATGTGAGAATCCCAGAACCGTTTCCTGGAAATGCCCTCAAGATTGTGCCATAAACGTATTGTTCAAACTATATTTACACATTCGAGGATGTTATGCTAGGTGTACCAATTAATAGTAAAACGCTTCTTTGGCCGTGGACCACAATACACAGTCTGCGCCCTAAGCGTGAGTAATCATTATACTCCGCCTGACTGAGCCTTACCTGCTGCACCACGAATGGCTTGAGTTTTAAAAAGTCATTTTTTTTTACTACAATGCACTAATTTTCATAATTTCTTATTCACCCAACTTGTAGGTTCGATTGTGTACTCTGGTATAAGACAAAAAAAATCGATATTTTGAAGCTTCGACCCGATACAGTAACCTTAAACCAATAAAGAGATCGATTTTAAATAAATGCAACAAGCAGATATTTGCGTGCGGACCAACATTTGCACCCTATTTCATCTAAATTGTTCTCGCTGCTGATTTAATTTTAGATAATTAGATGTGATTTGAATGTAGGATACAGTTAGTCCGATTCCCATTGAAGTCCGTGATTACGATTATTTCTTAGTCAGATTTCCATAACCGGTGTGGACAGTTATGGATTTGAGTTTTGGTGAAAAGTAACATGACAGAGAGCGTGAAATGAAAGTCATGCGTTACAGTGAAAAGTGAGAAATGTTACTGTTTTATCGGAAAGTTGGTCAGATAGAGCTGATGTATTCAGGTTTGACCTATATCTTGTTCTGCGTGGACGAGACAGGACTTGTGGGAGAACGATGTGGACCGCTGACAAGGCCAAGAACTTTTGTGAGTTTGTAGTTACAACACCACCATACTATACGTAATTGACACGCACTTGGCGTGTATAGTTTAATGCTCTGTGAATTTGATAAGCACGGTCATGAACATTGGTCGATACTTCATGTAAGTAAGCGCGAGAAATCTCTGGGACCATACTTTTCTACAGCGGTGGAATGAAGACGGCACTTTGGGTATAATACTTTCCCACAGCGGTAGATTGAAGTATCATCAGCGGTGAAATGAAGACGGTAGTTTGAACATTATACTTTTGCTCAGCGTTAGATACGGCACTTTGGATAGTATTATTAGTTAGCGGCAGATTGAGACGGCGGTTTGATAGCCTTCTCCTTTTCCTCAGCGGTGGAATGGAGACGGTGGTTTGAATTGTCTCCCTTGCTTTGAAGCAGTTTTTCCTCTGCGGTGGAATGAAGACGGTAGTTTGAATATTATACTTGTGCTCAGCGGTAGATACGGCACTTTGGATAGTATTATTATTGAGGTGCAGATTGAGACGGCGGTTTGATAGCCTTCTCCTTTTTCTCAGCGGTGGAATGGAGACGGTGGTTTGAATCGTCAACCTTGCTTTGAAGCAGTTTTTCCTCAGCGGTGAAATGAAGACGGCAGTTTGAATATTATACTTTTGGTCAACGGTAGATACAGCACTTTGGATGGTATTATTAGTTAGAGGCAAATTGAGACGGCGGTTTGATAGCTTTCTTCTTTTCGTTAGCGGTGGAATGGAGACGATGGTTTGAATAGTCTCCCGTGCTTTGAAGCACTTTTCCATCAGCGGTGGAATGAAGACGGCAGTATGAATATTATACTTTTGCTCGGCGGTAGATACGGCACATTGGATAGTATTATTAGTTAGCGGCAGATTGAGACGGCGGTTTGATAGCCTTCTCCTTTTCCTCAGCGGTGGAATGGAGACGGTGGTTTGAATCGTTTCCCTTGCTTTTAAGCTGTTTTTCCTCAGCGGTGGAATGAAGACGGTAGTTTAAATACTATACTTTTGTTCAGCGGTAGATACGGCACTTTGGATAGTGTTATTATTTAGCTGCAGATTGAGACGGCGGTTTGATAGCCTTCTCCTTTTTCTCAGCGGTGGAATGGAGACGGTGGTTTGAATCGTATCCCTTGCTTTGAAGCAGTTTTTCCTCAGCGGTGGAATGAAGACGGTAGTTTGTATATTATACTTTTGCTCAGCGGTAGATACGGCACTTTGGATAGTATTATTATTTAGCGGCAGATTGAGACGGTGGTTTGATAGCCTTCTCCTTTTCCTCAGCGGTGGAATGGAGACGGTGGTTTGAATCGTCTCCCTTGCTTTGAAGCAGTTTTTGCTCAGCGGTGGAATGAAGACGGTAGTTTGAATATTATACTTTTGCTCAGCGGTACATACGGCACTTTGGATAGTGTTATAATTTGGCGGCAGATTGAGACGGCGGTTTGATAGCCTTCTCCTTTTTCTCAGCGGTGGGATGGAGACGGTGGTTTGAATCGTCTCCCTTGCTTTGAAGCTGGTTTTCCTCAGCGGTGGAATGAAGATGATAGTTTGAATATTATATTTTTGTTCAGCGGTAGATACGGCACTTTGGATAGTATTATTAGTTAGCGGCAGATTGAGACGGCGGTTTGATAGCCTTCTCCTTTTCCTCAGCGGTGGAATGGAGACGGTGGTTTGAATCGTCTCCCTTGCTTTGAAGCAGTTTTTCCTCAGCGGTGAAATGAAGACGGTAGTTCGAATATTATATTTTTGCTCAGCGGTAGATACGGCACTTTGGATAGTATTATTAGTTAGCGGCAGATTGAGACGGCGGTTTGATAGCCTTCTCCTTTTCCTCAGCGGTGGAATGGAGACGGTGGTTTGAATAGTCTCCCTTGCTCAATGAAGCACTTTTCCATCGGCGGTGGAATGAAGACGGTAGTTTGAATATTATACATTTGCTCAGCGGTTGATACGGCACTTTGGATAGTATTATTAGTTAGCGGCAGATTGAGACGGCGGTTTGATAGCCTTCTCCTTTTCCTCAGCGGTGGAATGGAGACGGTGGTTTGAATCGTCAACCTTGCTTTGAAGCAGTTTTTCTTCAGCGGTGAAATGAAGACGGTAGTTTGAATATTATACTTTTGCTCAACGGTAGATACGGCACTTTGGATGGTATTATTAGTTAGCGGCAGATTGAGACGGCGGTTTGATAGCTTTCTCCTTTTCATCAGCGGTGGAATGGAGACGGTGGTTTGAATAGTCTCCCTTGCTTTGAAGCACTTTTCCATCAGCGGTGGAATGAAGACGGCAGTTTGAATATTATACTTTTGCTCAGCGGTAGATACGGCACTTTGGATAGTATTATTAGTTAGCGGCAGCTTGAGACGGCGGTTTGATAGCCTTCTCCTTTTCCTCAGCGGTGAAATGGAGACGGTGGTTTGAATCGTCTCCCTTGCTTTGAAGCAGTTTTTCCTCAGTGGTGGAATGAAGACGGTAGTTTGAATATTATACTTTTGCTCAGCGGTAGATACGGCGCTTTGGATAGTATTATTATTTAGCGCCAGAATGAGCCGGCGGTTTGATAGCTTCCTCCTTTTCTCAGCGGTGGAATGGAGAGGGTGGTTTGAATCGTCTCCCTTGCTTTGAAGCAGTTTTTCCTCAGCGGTGGAATGAAGACGGTAGTTTGAATATTATATTTTTGCTCAGCGGTAGATACGGCACTTTGGATAGTATTATTAGTTAGCGGCAGATTGAGACGGCGGTTTGATAGCCTTCCCCTTTTCCTCAGCGGTGGAGTAGAGACGGTGGTTTGAATCGTCTCCCTTGCTTTGAAGCAGTTTTTCCTCAGCAGTGGAATGAAGACGGTAGTTTGAATATTATATTTTTGCTCAGCGGTAGATACGGCACTTTGGATAGTATTATTATTTAGCGGCAGATTGAGACGGCGGTTTGATAGCCTTCTCCTTTTCCTCAGCAGTGGAATGAAGACGGTGGTTTGAATCGTCTCCCTTGCTTTGAAGCAGTTTTTCCTCAGCGGTGGAATGAAGACGGAAGTTTGAATATTATACTTTTGCTCAGCGGTACATACGGCACTTTGGATAGTGTTATTATTTAGCGGCAGATTGAGACGGCGGTTTGATAGCCTCCTCCTTTTTCTCAGCGGTGGAATGGAGACGGTGGTTTGAATCGTCTCCCTTGCTTTGAAGCACTTTTTCCTCAGCGGTGGAATGAAGATGATAGTTTGAATATTATATTTTTGCTCAGCGGTAGATACGGCACTTTGGATAGTATTATTAGTTAGCGGCAGATTGAGACGGCGGTTTGATAGCCTTCTCCTTTTCCTCAGCGGTGGAATGGTTTGAATCGTCTCCCTTGCTTTGAAGCAGTTTTTCCTCAGCGGTGGAATGAAGACGGTAGTTTGAATATTATACTTTAGCTCAGAGGTACATACGGCACTTTGGATAGTGTTATTATTTAGCGGCAGATTGAAACGGCGGTTTGATAGCCTCCTTTTCCTCAGCGGTGGAATTGAGACGGTGGTTTGAATCATGTCCCTTGCTTTGAAGCAGTTTTTCCTCAGCGGTGAACATGAA
>JAVTVY010035321.1:0-149080 GCA_036873755.1 Hanleya hanleyi | reverse complement strand
CGCCGGGTCAAAGGTCAGTTCCGGTCACGTGAACGGAAGCGGAAGTGACCTCACAGAGGTCATATGCAAATGTCACTTCCGAGCTCTGAGCTCCACAGGCTTTGAGCTCCAAGAGCTCCGATCCAAGAAACACACTCGCAAGCACACACATACACACACGCCTACATCCGGGTTCCTGTCGCTGACGTCCAAGTTGAACTGATTGTGCTAAAAATAGATCAACAGCTAGCTTGCTATAAAAAGAAAACGGCCTGGCCGTTTCATCAGACACTCTGTCACCCACCAAGATGTTCACTTGTACTGCGTGCTCGAAATCATTCACTCGCCGGCACGACTTGCGCCGCCATGAGGCTACCAAGCACGATGGAACCGCCCGGTATAGCTGTACGATATATAGGCCTACACTGTCGTTTCAGCGCCCAGATCATTTACAGCGCCATGAACGTTCAATTCATGGGCCACCCAAGCGTCCATGCGAAGAATGTGGTCAACTCTTCAGACGACCCAGTCAGTTAAAACGGCGTGAGCGTTTGATTCATGGTCCGTCACCACGGCATGAGGGACAACTTTTCACTAAAGAGGCACCCAGGAGGGACAGATCCACTGAAGATGAACCCGGGGAGAAGAATGCCACTGGTGATGCGATCACGGAGAGCCCGCCTATACCCACAGCTCAGAAGAGCCTAGATTTCCAGCCTGTCCCTAGCATTACTGTTTCCAGTCATACGCCTGACAACAACGAACATTTTCTGGAAGATGCGGTGGATGTTCCCAGCGATCTCTTACCCGAAGATCATCCAGTGAGTGAGATGTATCGACGCCATTGGTCCATGATCCGACACTGCTTCCACCGTCATCGCCCTATATTGAACTTGTACAATTTCCGACTGACCGACCTCGCCCGTCAACGCAGCTAAGTGGAACCCATCTTCAATGACCAACCTACGTCCTTCACATTAAATGTAGCATTTGGGTACATCTTATGCCATAAGATGACGCGTGAATTGTGCTATTTCTATTCCAGTGCCATCAACCCAGTGTACGACCATCCTTTCACAATCACCAATCGGGCGTCGCTAGAGACGATGCTGGCCCAACTGCACACTGTGGATCCCTTGGAATGGGCCTATGAACAGCGTCCCAACACCGAGTGGATAGTGGAGAGGGTCACCAATGTTACGTTCTTCGTGGTTAAGCTGACCCACCACCCCCATCGGATGAAAGTATTCACCCATGCACTGATAGATACTCAGAATGCACAAACAACTATCTGAGGATATGTTTCCTCAACGGTATCCTGGCCTGCCCGATGACGATTAGAAACAGTCTACATCCGGTAGGTAGTTGAACTGAGTGTGCTAAAAATAGATCAACAGCTAGCGTGCTATTAAAGGGAAGCGGCCTTGCCGTTTCATCAGACACTCTGTCAACCACCAAGATGTTCACTTGCACAACTTGCCAGAAGTCATTTACTCGCCCAGAAGATTTACGACGCCACGAGGCCTCCATCCACAACGGTGCACGACATACTTGTATAACCTGCGTACGGTCATTTAATCGGGAGGATCATTTACTGCGCCACGAACGCTCAGTCCACGAGGGCGCGACGGAACAATGTAAGGATTGTGGTGAACTCTTCAAACGACGCAGTCAGTTAAGACGGCATCAGCGTTTGATTCATGTCCCGTCTCCACGGTTTTGGCGACAACTTCCTACTGAAGAGGAGCCGCGGAAGGTCAGACCCAGTGAAGATAAGCCCGGGGAGACGAACGCCACTGGTGATGCGATGACGGAGAGCCCGCCTATACCCACAGTTGGGAAGAGCCTGGATTTCCAGCCGGACCCCACCGTTACGGTTTCAAGTCATACGTCATACATCGAACATTTTCTGGACGAGCCCATAAATGTTCCTAGCGATCTCTTACCCGAATATCATCCAGAGAGTGACATCTCTCGGCGCCATTGGACCATGACACGGCACTGTTTCCACCGTGTAAACCTTCACACCGCGCGCGCCGGGGTCAAAGGTCAGTTCCGGTCACGTGTACGGAAGCGGAAGTGACCTCACAGAGGTCATATGTAAATGTCACTTCCGAGCTCTGAGCTCCACAGGCTTTGAGCTCCAAGAGCTCCGATCCAAGAAACACACTCGCAAGCACACACATACACACACGCCTACATCCGGGTTCCTGTCGCTGACGTCCAAGTTGAACTGATTGTGCTAAAAATAGATCAACAGCTAGCTTGCTATAAAAAGGAAACGGCCTGGCCGTTTCATCAGACACTCTGTCAACCACCAAGATGTTCACTTGTACTGCGTGCTCGAAATCATTCACTCGCCGGCACGACTTGCGCCGCCATGAGGCTACCAAGCACGATGGAACCGCCCGGTATAGCTGTACGATATGTAGGCCTACACTGTCGTTTCAGCGCCCAGATCATTTACAGCGCCATGAACGTTCAATTCATGGGCCACCCAAGCGTCCATGCGAAGAATGTGGTCAACTCTTCAGACGACCCAGTCAGTTAAAACGGCATGAGCGTTTGATTCATGGTCCGTCACCACGGCATGAGGGACAACTTTCCACTAAAGAGGCACCCAGGAGGGACAGATCCACTGAAGATGAACCCGGGGAGAAGAATGCCATTGGTGATGCGATCACGGAGAGCCCGCCTATACCCACAGCTCAGAAGAGCCTAGATATCCAGCCGGTCCCTAGCATTACTGTTTCCAGTCATACGCCTGACAACAACGAACATTTTCTGGAAGATGCGGTGGATGTTCCCAGCGATCTCTTACCCGAAGATCATCCAGTGAGTGAGATGTATCGACGCCATTGGTCCATGATCCGACACTGCTTCCACCGTCATCGCCCTATATTGAACTTGTACAATTTCCGACTGACCGACCTCGCCCGTCAACGCAGCTAAGTGGAAGCCATCTTCAATGACCAACCTACGTCCTTCACATTAAATGTAGCATTTGGGTACATCTTATGCCATAAGATGACGCGTGAATTGTGCTATTTCTATTCCAGTGCCATCAACCCAGTGTACGACCATCCTTTCACAATCACCAATCGGGCGTCGCTAGAGACGATGCTGGCCCAACTGCACACTGTGGATCCCTTGGAATGGGCCTATGAACAGCGTCCCAACACCGAGTGGATAGTGGAGAGGGTCACCAATGTTACGTTCTTCGTGGTTAAGCTGACCCACCACCCCCATCGGATGAAAGTATTCACCATGCACTGATAGATACTCAGAATGCACAAACAACTATCTGAGGATATGTTTCCTCAACGGTATCCTGGCCTGCCCGATGACGATTAGAAACAGTCTACATCCGGTAGGTAGTTGAACTGAGTGTGCTAAAAATAGATCAACAGCTAGCGTGCTATAAAAGGGAAGCGGCCTTGCCGTTTCATCAGACACTCTGTCAACCACCAAGATGTTCACTTGCACAACTTGCCAGAAGTCATTTACTCGCCCAGAAGATTTACGACGCCACGAGGCCTCCATCCACAACGGTGCACGACATACTTGTATAACCTGCGTACGGTCATTTAATCGGGAGGATCATTTACTGCGCCACGAACGCTCAGTCCACGAGGGCGCAACGGAACAATGTAAGGATTGTGGTGAACTCTTCAAACGACGCAGTCAGTTAAGACGGCATCGGCGTTTGATTCATGTCCCGTCTCCACGGTTTTGGCGACAACTTCCTACTGAAGAGGAGCCGCGGAAGGTCAGACCCAGTGAAGATAAGCCCGGGGAGACGAACGCCACTGGTGATGCGATGACGGAGAGCCCGCCTATACCCACAGTTGGGAAGAGCCTGGATTTCCAGCCGGACCCCACCGTTACGGTTTCGAGTCATACGTCATACATCGAACATTTTCTGGACGAGCCCATAAATGTTCCTAGCGATCTCTTACCCGAATATCATCCAGAGAGTGACATCTCTCGGCGCCATTGGACCATGACACGGCACTGTTTCCACCGTCATCACCCTATTCAAGATATCTACAATTTCCCACTGACCAAGCTCACCCGTCTACGCAGCTACGTGGAAACCATCTTCAATGACCAACCTACGGCCTTCACATTAAATGTAGCATTTGGGTACATCTTATGCCATAAGGTGACGGGTGAATTGCGCTATTTCTATTCCAGTGCCATCCACCCAGTGTACGACCAACCGTTTACCATCAATGACCGGAGGTCACTAGAGATGATGCTGGACCAAGTGGAACAATTGGATGTCTTGGGATGGGCCACAACAACAACGACCCAACACCAAGTGGACAGTGAAGAGGGTGACCAATGTTACGTTTTTCCTTACCAAGCTGATCCACCACTGCCATCGGTTGAATGCGTCACTCGTGCACTGATGAATATTCAGAATGCGCAAACAACTATCTGAGGATATGTTGCCTCAACGGTATCCTGGCCTGCCCGCCGATGATTAGAATAAACGGTTCAGAGCGAACATGGCCGAAGATGGAACTTTCTGAAATGGAGACTTCTGATTGGACAAGAATACATCTAACGGACAGGAACGAATATGACAGATACAAATGGTGGCCTCTGATTGGGCAAGAGTCTTTTTGAGTTGTAAACATACCCAACGCGGCTCCCCAGCGTGGGTATGATGTAACATTGGAGAAAATAAACTATATGAAAAAACTTCTTGTTGTTGTTGTTCTCTCATGTGTCATCCTTGTTGTTGTTGTTGTTCTCTCTCCGGTCTATATCATGGCGTCAAGGCGTTATGTAAGAGCGTTAAGGCGTAACGACGGGCGTTGACGGGCGTCACTGCATTTCGATGAATTGGTGTCAATTCCATGGAATATCTAGAAAATCAGAACTTCTGAGCTATTTCACCAGGGCGTTGAAGCGTTAAGCTTGGCGTTGGCGGGCGTTGCTACAATATGACACCTCATACGACGCATTCGCACCAAGATTGGAGAACAACACAAAGTATTGGTAGTTCAAGGCAATATCTCTGGACGCCTTCCCTTGAGGAAAGAGATTCTGGGTCAAATAGATGACGGACATATTCTGATGATGGGATCCTTTCCACATACCCCCAAAAATGCCTGTTTTCTCTACTACGGCCAGGCTGCGCATGCGCAGATTGACGCGACTTGCACTTCTGACTCTACCCCATTCTGACTCTACCCCACACAAGCTTCACATTGATACCTCACACGACCCATTCGAACCGTGAATAGCCCATCTCTACCCCCAAACACACACCCACATACCCCCCAAAATGCCTGCTTTCTACACTACGGCCAGGCTGCGCATGCGCAGACTACTGAACACGGACGAACCATTAGTGTAGTCAAGTGCTCCTCCACGAGAGCTTCAAAATAAGACCTCACTCGACCCCATCGGATCATTAGGGACTCACCTAGACCCCAACACGTCCACCCCGTATGGGCCTATACACCCATAGCCATGCAGTATAGGCCTATGGGCCTACCCAGGCCTCGGTGACTTTTTCCAAAAATTTCACCGTTTCGCTCCGCGACACTTCCTATCATGTTCTAAATGACGAGACGTGAAAAACAAATCCAAACAACCCTACCGCAAATGTATAGAAGTACGTTTCCCAGGGGGCCAAACATTGATCCTATACCCCAGTATGGGACTATATGGGTCTATATGGGGCTATATCGTACTTTTTCAAAAAATTCACCGATTCGCTCCGGGACACTTCCTATCATGTTCTAAATGACGAGACGTGAAAAACAAATCCAAACAACCCTACCGCAAATGTATAGAAGTACGTTTCCCAGGGGGACAAACATTGATCCTATACCCCAGTATGGGACTATATGGGGCTATGGCGTACTTTTTCAAAAATTTCACCGATTCGCTCCGGGACACTTCCTATCATGTTCTAAATGACGAGACTAAGAAAACGAGACCCCACAACCTATACCGCAAATGTCGAGAAGTAGGTTTCCCAGGATGGTCCTATACCCCCCATACCCCATATAGGCATTTTCACGTAATTTAGGATAAAGTCCGTGTTCCGTATTTTTTCAGGAAAAATTTTACATGCACCCACCCATGCTTGAAATATACTTCACTTTGATACCTCATACAACTCCATCGGCCCATTAGGGGCTCCCCTAGCTCCAAAACGTCTAGCAGGACCCATACAAGGTCCAGTTTTCGACACTAGGTGACCATATCCGACGAAATATCCGACGAAATGGCCAGTTTTCGACACCGGATGTGCCGCCATCTCGAACATACGTGCCGCCATCTTGGATATGGCCCATAATGCACCGGGTCAAAATACTCGCTTCTGATTGGCTGAGAGCTCTGTGACGGATTTGAAATACTCGCTTCTGATTGGACGAGAGCTCCGCATTGCGTCTGCGCATGCGCAGAATGATATTCCTCCCATCCGTGTTCCGTATTTTTTCAGGAAAAATTTTACATGCACCCACCCATGGTTGAAATATACTTCACTTTGATACCTCATACAACTCCATCGGCCCATTAGGGGCTCCCCTAGCTCCAAAACGTCTAGCAGGACCCATACAAGGTCCAGTTTTCGACACTAGGTGACCATATCCCGACGAAATGGCCAGTTTTCGACACCGGATGTGCCGCCATCTCGAACATACGTGCCGCCATCTTGGATATGGCCCATAATGCACCGGGTCAAAATACTCGCTTCTGATTGGCTGAGAGCTCTGTGACGGATTTGAAATACTCGCTTCTGATTGGACGAGCGCATGCGCAGAATGATATTCCTACCGCACACCCAACCCATCAGATGCCCCTTCACGAATGCTTCACTTTGATACCTCACTCAACTCCATCGGCCCATTAGGGACTCCCCTAGCTCTCAAAACGTCTATTTTCATACCCTTGGGCCACCGCGCATGCGCGGAATGACGCTATTTCAACCCCACATCCAGCCCATTAGATGCCCCCTCACATAATCTTCACTTTGATACCTCACTCGACCCCATCGGCCCATTAGGGGCTCCCCTAGCTCCAAAACGTCTAGCATGACCCATACAAGGTCCAGTTTTCGACACTAGGTGACCACACCCCGACGAAATGGCCAGTTTTCGACACCGGATGTGCCGCCATCTTGAACATACGTGCCGCCATCTTGGATATGGCCCATAATGCACCGGGTCAAAATACTCGCTTCTGATTGGCTGAGAGCTCTGTGACGGATTTGAAATACTCGCTTCTGATTGGACGAGAGCTCCGCATTGCGTCTGCGCATGCGCAGAATGATATTCCTACCGCACACCCAACCCATCAGATGCCCCTTCACGAATGCTTCACTTTGATACCTCACTCAACTCCATCGGCCCATTAGGGACTCCCCTAGCTCTCAAAACGTCTATTTTCATACCCTTGGGCCACCGCGCATGCGCGGAATGACGCTATTTCAACCCCACACCCAGTCCATTAGATGCCCCTTCACGAATGCTTCACTTTGATACCTCACTCAACTACATCGGCCCATTAGGGACTCCCCTAGCTCTCAAAACGTCTATTTTCATACCCTTGGGCCACCGCGCATGCGCGGAATGACGCTATTTCAACCCCACACCCAGTCCATTAGATGTCCCTTCACGAATGCTTCACTTTGATACCTCACTCGACCCCATTGGACCATTAGTGGCTCCCCTAGCTCCAACACGTCTATTTTCATACCCTTGGGCCACTGCGCATGCGCAGAATGCCGATATTTCAACCCCACACCCAGCCCATCAGATGCCCCTTCACGAATGCTTCACTTTGATACCTCAGTCGACCCCATCGGACCATTAGTGGCTCCCCTAGCTCCAACACGGCTATTTTCATACCCTTGGGCCACCGCGCATGCGCAGAATGCCGATATTTCAACCCCACACCCAGTCCATCAGATGCCCCTTCACGAATGCTTCACTTTGATACCTCACTCGACCCCATTGGACCACTAGTGGCTCACCTAGCTCCAAAACGTCTATTTCCATACCCTTGGGCCACCGCGCATGCGCAGAATGCCGATATTTCAACCCCACACCCAGCCCATCAGATGTCCCTTCACGAATGCCTCACTTTGATACCTCACTCGACCCCATTGGACGAATAGTGGCTCCCCTAGCTCCAAAACGTCTATTTTCATACACTTGGGCCACCGCGCATGCGCAGAATGCCGATATTTCAACCCCACACCCAGCCCATCAGATGCCCCTTCACGAATGCTTCACATTGATACGTCATATGACCCCATTGGGCCATTAGTAACTCCTCTAGCTCCAAAATGTCTATTTCCATACCCTTGGGCCACCGCGCATGCGCAGAATGCCGATATTTCAACCCCACACCCAGTCCATCAGATGCCCCTTCACGAATGCTTCACTTTGATACCTCAGTCGACCCCATCGGACCATTAGTGGCTCCCCTAGCTCCAACATGGCTATTTTCATACCCTTGGGCCACCGCGCATGCGCAGAATGCCGATATTTCAACACCGCACGCAGCCCATCAGATGCCCCTTCACGAATGCTTCACTTTGATACCTCAGTCGACCCCATCGGACCATTAGTGGCTCCCCTTGCTCCAACATGGCTATTTTCATACCCTTGGGCCACCGCGCATGCGCAGAATGCCGATATTTCAACCCCACACCCAGCCCATCAGATGCCCCTTCACGAACCACAACCCATAGTAAAATTCACAAGACCAAAATGACCACCCCTATACATCATACAGGCATTCCCCGTAAAGACGCAAATGTTCGAATCAGGGGAGATGACCCGGCATTTGTCCTACAGAGGGTTCGCCCAGTCAGAAGTTGTCTTCCTTGCCTCCAGAGGGCAGCGCGATCGATGTCGTGATGTCAAAAGGGAATCCCCATAGCAAGAACCGCCATTTTGTTTGTTTATTTTTGCGGAGACATATCGGACAATAAACGCTCAACCCTGGGGTGGCACTGATGCTAGACTCGTCATAATAAGATCGTACAACACCTATATGGTATCTTTATTATTATTATTATATGTTTTTGAGGGTAATGTGAGGGGTTTTTGAGGGTAATGTTGCTCAATTTACCGTGACATGAGACGAGGCAAAAATTCAAGATGGCGGCCAAACATTCGAGTTGTCTCCTCAGTACATGCCTTGATCACGTGATCGTCATGGGAAACCCCCACTGGGAAACCCCGCCTCAAACCCGCCTCATGACGTCACAAATTTTACCCATCAAAACAGCGCCCCCTGGTGGATGCAAGAGTTATCTCGCCCGGCAAAATGAGGTCTGTAATGCACTACTACTACTACTGACGCCCATTTGCAGGAAACATCTGACAAATGCGTTGTGCAACATTCAATGGGAGGGACGCGGCGGCTAACTTTAATTTTAGTTTTATCTGACGTGGAGATTCCTGTCACAGATTCCTTCGTGATTATTTACGAAACTTGTGGTGACCACATTTGTAAACACGAAGATGTGAAATACGAGAACGACCAATGGCCATTTCGGCTTTCCAGTGACCTACTGGTACTTTTCCACGGAACAGATGATTGTAGACAGCAGTGCATGCCACGTAATTAAACATTAAAGAATGTTTTAAAAAATGGCAATTGTAAATTACAGTGCAACCTAATATATAGTGGATTGCCTGTTAACAAACGGTAATTATAAAATACGGTGCAACATACAATTTAAAACTGTAATTTTACAGCTGAATGTACTGGCACCTTTTCTGCCAGTACATTTAAATGTGAATTTACGGTGTGATTTATAACAGTGTCAATTATTCATTGAGTTCAGTGAAGCATTGATTCCGTGAAACGTGAAATCCTCTTGGAAAAAGTTGACTAAAATATTCTCAATATTATGTTCGCTATATAACATCATCGAATACAGACTAAAATTTAACAATGAAGTATCTGTGAGTTACCAATCTTTTATAGCAGCCCGACAGGGTTGTAGCCTTTCTCCATGACTCTTGTTTATACCATGCATAAAAGAGTTCTTACCAAAAGATTCTTCACCCATTGATCTGAATGGATACACTGTCTTCCATCTTTTATTCCCAGATGACCTGTTGTTGATGTCTGAATCCCCAGAAGGTCTACAGAAATGTCCGAATGGATTTGAAATTTTTTGCAAACTTAACAAAATAAACTTCAATCTCGATAATTACTGAAAAAAAAATAATAAAAAAGTAGATTCTACTAGAGATTTCTTGGCGTTCACAGGAAAACTAATAATAATGGTGTCAGAGCAGAACTATATCAGTAGTAGGTATAGGCTATTTAACAGCCCATTGACCTCAGAAATTTGCATAATTTGTGGCGGTCACGTGGCGGGAGGAGAGGTCAAGTGCAGTATAGTTCCGGCAGAAGGACCAAAAGCTACCTCCAATCCAGGAGAGTTCCAATTGTTGGAGGGGATGTATTCAGGATGTATTCATCCGCGGTGATGCGGTTTGGCCGCGGTTTTGGCGGTGATTCGGTCTCGGGAAAAAGCTTCCGCGGAAAAAAGGAAGTCCCTAGATAAAATGGTCCGATGGGGTCGAGTGAGGTATCCAAGTGAAGCTTATGTGAAGGGGCATCTAATGGGCTGGGTGTGGGGTTGAACTATCGGCATTCTGCGCATGCGCGGTGGCCCAAGGGTATGGAAATAGACGTGTTGGGATGTAGGGGAGTCCCTAATGGTCCGATGGGGTCGAGTGAGGTATTAAAGTGAAGCGTATGTGAAGGGGCATCTGATGGGCTGGGTGTGGGGTTGAACTATCGGCATTCTGCGCATGCGCGGTGGCCCAAGGGTATGAAAATAGACGCGTTAGGATGTAGGGGAGCCCCTAATGGTGCAATGGGGTTGAGTGAGGTATCAAAGTGAAGCTTATGTGAAGGGGCATCTGACTGGACTAGCGGCTCGGGCGTTGTCACCATTCTGCGCATGCGCATAGACTCTTTGGGATGTAGGGGAGCCCCTCATGGTGCAATGGGGTCGAGTGATGTATCCAAGTGAAGCTTATGTGAAGGGGCATCTGACTGGACTAGCGGCTCGGACGTTGTCACCATTCTGCGCATGCGCGGTGGCCCAAGGGTATGAAAATAGACGTGTTAGGATGTAGGGGAGCCCCTAATGGTCCGATGGGGTCGAGTGAGGTATCAAAGTGAAGCCTAGGTGAAGGCGCATCTGATGGGCTGGGTGTGGGGTTGAACTATCGGCATTCTGCGCATGCGCGGTGGCCCAAGGGTATGAAAATAGACGTGTTAGGATGTAGGGGAGCCCCTAATGGTGCAATGGGGTTGAGTGAGGTATCAAAGTGAAGCTTATGTGAAGGGGCATCTGACTGGACTAGCGACTCGGGCGTTGTCACCATTCTGCGCATGCGCATAGACGTTTTGGGATGTAGGGGAGCCCCTCATGGTGCAATGGGGTCGGGTGAGGTATCAAAGTGAAGCCTTGGTGAAGGGGCATCTGATGGGTTGGGTGTGCGGTAGGAATATCATTCTGCGCATGCGCAGATGCAATGCGGAGCTCTCGTCCAATCAGAAGCGAGTATTTCAAATCCGCCACGGAGCTCTCGTCCAATCAAAAGCGAGTATTTTGACCCGGTGCATTATGGGACATATCCAAGAAGGCGGCACGTATGTTCAAGATGGCGGCACATCCGGTGTCGAAAACTGGCCATTTTTGTCGGGATGTGGTCACCTAGTGTCGAAAACTGGACCCTGTATGGGTCCCGCTAGACGTTTTGGAGCTAGGGGAGCCACGAATGGTCCAATGGGGTCGAGTGAGGTATCAAAGTGAAGCATTCGTGAAGGGGCATCTGATGGGCTGGGTGTGGGGTTGAACTATCGGCATTCTGCGCACGCGCAGTCTGGCCGTAGTATAGAAATAGACGTGTTGGGGTGTAGGTGGGCCCCTAGTGGGTCGATGGGATCGAGTGAGGTATCCATGTGAAGCCTAGGTGAGGGAGTTACACTAGGGTGTCGTTTCCATTCTGCTGCGCAGGTCACGTGGGGTTTGTGACCTCACTTCCGGGTTTTTCACTAAAACTACCTCCAAACATAGAAGAGTTCCAATGTTTCCCCTTAGACGTCCGTATATTCAACCTCCGGGTTTTGTTTTTCCCGCCCCGGCCCCCCAGCGCGCGCGCGTCATCACGCGGATGAATGTCGGATCTGTATTATGCAATCGGATAGCGGTTGTGAAAAAAACAACAAGTTTAGCAATGTTTATATAGTTTATTACCCCCAATGTTACATCATACCCAGGCTGGGGGAGCCGCCCTGGGTATGTTTAGTATGTTCACAGCAAAACAAATTGAAATATCAAACACCATGTTTTATTATTTAACACATTGTCACATTAGGTACAAGTGTTTACTGAGCTCAAGTCAGCGAGCAGCATGTAGACATAGAGTGTGTGTACGGCATGATATACATCAGTGCACGGGTGACGCATTCAACCGATGGGGGTGATCGGTGAGCTTGGTAAGGAAAAACGTGACATTGGTTACCCTCTCTACCATCCATTGGATGTTGGTGCGTTGACAATGCGCCCATCTCAAGGCATCCACGGTGTCCAGTATCTCCAGCATCGTCTCTAGTGACCCCCGGTTAATTATGGTGACCAGCTGGTCAAACACATGGTTGTTGGCACTGGGATAATAATACTGTAACTGGTCCGTCTTTTTGTGACGTAAGATGTACCCGAAAGCGACATTCAATTTAAAGGCCGTAGTTTGATCGTTGAAGATGGCTTCCACGTAGCTGCGTAGACAGGTGCGGTTGGTCAGTGGGAAATTGTAGATATCTTGAGGGTGGAAACAGTACCGTGTCATGGACCAATGGCGCCGATCGATGTCACTGATTGGATGGTTGTCCTGTAAGAGATCGCTAGGAACATTTATGGGCTCCACCAGAAAATGTTCGATGTTGTCAGGACTCGAAACCGTAACGCTGGGGTCCAGCTGGATATTCAGGCTCTTCAGAACTGTGGGTATAGGCGGGTTCTCCGTCATCGCATCACCAGTGGCGTTCGTCTCCCCGGGCTTATCTTCACTGGGTCTGACCTTCCGTGGCTCCTCTTCAGTAGGAGGTTGTCGTTCATGCTCATGGGCATGAATCAAACGTTGGTGTCGCAGCAACTGACTGGTCAGTTTGAAAAGCCGACCACAATCCTCGCATGGACGCTTGGGTGGCCCATGAATTGAACGTTCATGGCGCAGTAAAGCATCTTCCCGATTAAATGACCGTGCGCAGGTTATACAAGTATACCGTCCGCCGTTGTGGATGGAGGACTCGTGTCGTCGCAAATCTTCTGGGCGAGTAAACAGCTTCTGGCAAGTAGTACAAGTGAACATCTTGGTGATTGACAGTGTCTGATGAAACGGCCAGGCCGGTTTCCTTTTATAGCACGCTGGCTGGTGATCTATTTTTAGCACACTCACTTCAAGTACCTCCAAGTCGAGACAGGAAGGCTGGTCAGGCAGGCAGGTGAGATAGCTCCGTTCGGCAAGCCGATGAATGTACCAAACACCTAAAAATTCCTATTTTTATACTCTCTTTTTTTCGTGAGATTCGGGTGTTTTCGGCCATTTCCGTAGGTATCTTCGATCTTCTCCGGATGTTTTCGGGCATCTCCGCCACTCTCCGGTACTCCCCGGATCTCCTTTTTGGACTAACCCATCAGAATAGTACGTATCACGGACTTCACCCGAGGTCTAGGCGCGCATGTGTGACCTGGTCTATAAAACACGTCTCTCTGGATCACACACCTTCATTTCTACGGTTGCAGAGCCATGGCGGAGATCCAGCCCTATGCGACTCGCATTTTACAGCATGCCACCGCGGTGAATTCATTCACGGGTTACCGAGCAGTGGTCCGGTCCATGTTTGCAGATGACGACGACAACGAGGGGCGACGCCAGATCTTGAACGAGTTCACAGAAGCGGTCCTCGACAGAGTGCACTCGATGGAGAGGTGTGCCATCACTCACCACTACTGGACTATGACAGCCATCCTTGATGCTCGGGCTATGGACCAGGAGCGCTCACGCCGGAACCAGCGCCGGCCGGTTGGCCTCACAATAGTCTGTGCCCTATTGACCCTGGCGCTGTGGTATTGACAGTGGGACTATAAATACGAGGGTCAGACAGAGTGTGTGTCATTCACCGATCGACATTGGGTAAAGCATGTCACCCGTCCTACGAGCCATCCTGCCCCTTACACCCCGGGTGGGGTTACACGTCTATGAAGATAAAGTCACCCTCGTGGAAGACCGTGGAAATGTTTGCTGGTCGCCCGCTGAGACCGTATCGAATACGGTTACGCTACACCGTGACGGCTGGACCAAATTTAAACGCGTGTTGAGCGGCGAGCTCGATGGACACGTCATCCACATAGACAATGCCATCTACGCATACCGTGGACCCTTCTTCCCACGCCTGGGCCGCTACCAAGATCCTACGCGAAGCTTCACCCTAGACCCCGATCTGTGGATAGCCTTCGAGAAAGTGGTGCCTATCGTCGACCAGCTGTTTACACCAGACGAGCGGTCATCAGACGAGTTGGAGTGGGCTCGTGTCCTGAGAGAAGCGGCGGCAGAACCCAATGAACAACTGTCTAGCCATGAACCCGACGACGATGCCATTGATTACCCGGCTAGACTCAGTCAGCCCAGTGACATGACAACCTGATCCTTTGATCTCACGGGGTTGTCCCTATAAATACGGTAGACAGTCAACTCTGGTACCATTCACGTACTGACCATGGCGGAGCATATAATACTGGCGTATCTCAGCTTGACCCCCGAGGTATTCCTGCACGTGTATGCGGATAAGGTCGATATCATGGAGGAGGTGGGAGACATCTGTCATGCGGACCCTGGTTAAGAAAACAAGACACCTATACCTTACATCGATCTGTCCGTCGCCATTTTCTACGGAACTGGGTCATCGTGGGAGGAATAGATGCCCAGTGGCAAGCGGATTTGGTCGATATGAGCGCCTTTGCCAAACACAACGATGTGAATCGGTATATCTTGACGTGCATCGATATCCTATCCAAGTATGCGTGGGTGGTACCCATCCGGACGAAAACGGGGGCGAATCTCATAGCGGCGTTCAAAGATATCTTCAAGACCGGGCGCAAACCTTTGTATTTGCAAACCGACGAAGGCACGGAATTCCTCAACAGACCGTTCCAACAGTTTCTGAAAGCCCAGAAGGTGTTTTTCTTCCATACGTACAACGAGACCAAGGCTTCCGTGGTGGAAAGGTTCAACAGGACATTCAAAGGCCGCATGTATAAATATTTCACCTATAAGAATATAAGGCGGTACATCGATGTTCTCCCGAAACTTGTGAGTGGTTACAATCGAGCCTATCATCGGAGTATAGAGAGAGCCCCCATTACCGTGACCCAACGCAATGAAGCCCAAGTCCGGCGTGTCTTGTACCCCAGGCCATCGCAGCGAACGACGAAGGCGGTGTACAAGGTCGGGGACCCTGTACGGATCAGTAAAGTCAAGGGCAAGTTCGAGAAAAGTTACTTGCCCAACTGGAGCGATGAGCACTTCCTGATTAAACGGCGCCTACCCCGACAGCGGCGAGTCTATGAACTGGAAGATCTTCAAGGGGAACCGTTGCTAGGGACGTTTTACGAGACGGAATTACAGCCTGTCGTAAAAACACAGCAAGACTACTACACGGTGGAGCAGATTTTGAAAACGGAACGTCGACGTGGCAAACTGTTTCATTTCGTGAAATGGCAAGGTTGGCCCAGTTCCTTCAATTCCTGGGTCGCTGCCAACCAGGTGAAACGACTATAAAGCCAGACACCACTGCCGTCATCCTTCATTCCACGTCCGACCACAGTGCTATGGACCAACAGCAGCTGCCTCTGAAGACAGCGTCTCCCAAAACGCGCAAAGCGCAAGTGGGTTTTGTGGTGATAGTGCTAACCCTGCTGAGTGTGTTGTACGGAGGTGTGTTTTACGACGTAGCCTATGTCAGCACGTTACTTAACCAACTGAGAACACCAGCCACCAGCGAAACCGGTCTACAGAGAGCACCAGTCAACCCCGTATCGAGCCCAGTCACCACCACCACACCCCGTGTACAAGCCACGTCGAGCTCCACACGAAGCTCTACACCTACACCAAGAACACCCACTTCGTCTCAAGACCCACCGGATTTCATCCCTCACAGTGAACAGACAACGACCACCGACGTTGTACCCACCCCATCATCATCCCTGACAGTGTACAGACAACGACGACCGACGTTGTACCCACCACCACTCCAGCTCACTCGTACCAAATTTACAAGAGCGGGTTACCACGACAACGGATACACCTCGAACCATGGACCCCCGTTGGCAGCATCATTTCACGTGTCTCATCGCAGGACCCACGGGTTCCGGCAAAACGCACTTCGTCAGGAAGATCCTTCAACACGCCGACAGCATGATCACCCCACCCATTGCCCGAGTCGTGTGGTGTTACGGAGAATGGCAGGAAGCGTATGCAGCAATGCCCCACATCACTTTCGTGGAAGGCCTACCCAACCTGGCCGATTTGGAACCCGACACCTTGGTGGTTCTGGATGATCTCATGGCGGAGACGGATGCGCGGGTCACCCAACTCTTTATCAAAGGCAGCCACCATCGACGGCTCAGCATCATCTACATTGTGTAGAATCTGTTGAGTAAAAACAAAGAACATCGGAACATCAGCTTAAATGCCCACTACCTGGTGGTCTTCAAAAACCCGAGAGATACCACTCAACTGCTGCACCTGGCGAGACAGATATATCCCGGCCGCACACCGTTTGCGTTGGAAGCCTTTAAAGATGCCACAACCCCTCAGCACGGGTATATGCTCTTCGACCTCAAGCAAGCCACCCCCGACCACCTTCGACTACGGACCGGCATCTTTCCCGGAGAGACCCACCACGTGTACTTGCAAAAATAATGTAAACACACCCACAGTGGCTCCCCCAGCTGGGATGTGTGTGTGTTTGATGATAGAGATAATAAAAAGAATGAATACCACAGCAGGGTTGACTTTGTCTCTGAGATAGATAAAAAGAGCAGAGTTGTGGGTTCTGCCATTAGTTGTATATGATGTCTGCGCGAGTACGGAAGCACGCTCCCACGCTTCGTGTATTGAAGACGGCCCCACCCGAGTTGGTCCGAACCATTGTACGCGGTGCGGACCCTGACCTTGTACACTGTCTGTGCGAGATCGGGTACAACCTGTTAAAGGGCAACGTACCACTCACTCCGGCTCAGAAGACCAAGTTGGGCAAGCATAAGACAGGTCTCCGAACCCTAGTCCAGAAGCGGGTCCCTCAAACACAAAAGAAAAAGGTGTTACAGAAAGGCGGCTTTCTCGGGGCCATCTTCGCACCGTTGGCCGCTTCCGTGTTGGGTCCAGTATTGGGTGGACTCTTCGGCCGACAATGAACCACACGAAAAAAATGGTCCTCGTCGAACCACGATTCCTTCAAAACCTCCAATCGCCCTACCCTGTCCCACCTACGGTGAAGACCATAAACACCCTCGATGGAGAGATGCAACAGATCTTACAGAGACCGGGGTTAAGCGACAGTGAGAAAGTACAACGGTACAATGAGACGCTTCAACGGTACATGACGTACATGGACCAATACAAAACCCTCTCTACCCCACCACCACCACCACCACCACCACGTGACACACCGTCGACCACAGCACCGCTCCAACAGCCGCCATTACCAGGGGTAGCACCCACAGCCCCAGAGTGGGTGGAAGACGAAGTCCTGAAGAGTGTACCTGCCTCGTTCAAGAAACAAGCTGGCCTGGTATTACAACGGATGAAACAGAATCCTAACATGACTTGGAATGATAAAGGCGAACTCCTGGTACAGAATCAGGTGGTCCCGGGGACCCACATGACGGATTTAGTGAATGATCTGATGCGTCAACGCAGGTCGCACACGGATCCTCGAGGATGGGAGGTCTTCGCTCAAGGTTTGAAAGACATGCATGTACCACAGGAATTGGTGGGGAACCCCCAGCGCTGGGCCTTTATGCAGCGAACCCAGCAATCGCCGAGTGGCCCACTACCTTCTTGGGAAGCCGACTGGGAACCGGAGTCACCCCCCAAAACTCCACCACCACCACAACGGGCACCTTCTTTTCAAACCTTTAAAAAACCACCCTCGATCAGGACACCTCACATCTCCAGAGCCGTGACACGTAGCAAGTCAACGCGACGAACACGACGCCGGACACAACCGCCCAAGGCCTGGAACACCTATACTTCAAAACCCATCAAATCCTTTCCCTTCAAGAATCACGTGGACTTCGATTACAACGCACACAACGACAAGGCACAGCTTATCGTCACCGGCAAGGCGAGTGTCGTACTGAGTCCTATCCTACAGCAAATGCTGGGTTTCGATCTAAAGACGTTCGCTGGTCCCACCGAACACCATGGCGAGATCCCGATGGATATGAAGTCGGGTATGTACGGACTCTACGTCTACTCGGACGTGGTGGACAACCACATCGTGGGCGATATCAACACACCTCTGTTACGGGTAGTCCCCATTAAAAAGACGTATGGAGATCAAGTCACCCACAGTTTCACCCACATGCTCTACTTGCCCGTACGACAAACCGACATCAACACGATCACGGTGGATATAAGAGATGACACGGGACGATCGGTGGCATTCGAACGCGGGAAAGTGGTGCTGACGCTTCATTTTCGACAAGCACGTGCTCCCCACTTTGCATAATGAAAGTACCTTACGAGTGCGATGCACGCAGCTATATGGACTATTATGCCCAACAGGCCGGGGGTGGCTTTCCGGTCTTTAGCGGTGCACGCATCAACGAGGACATGGGCTAGGGAGCATACTCGGCAGCATCGTCAAAACGTCCCTGCCCTTGGTGACGCGTGGGGTGAAAGCAATGGGTAAACAAGCGGTACGCAGTGGACTGCAAGTGGCCGGTGATGTCTTGGGGGGTACGGCACCCAAAGAAGCCTTGAAACGGCGGGCCAAAGAAGCGGGAGGCGTCTTGGTGGCCAAAGCACAGCGCACCGTAGGGAATAAAAGAGCTGCCCCACCGAGACCACGCACCAGTCGACGACCGACCCAGCGACGACGCACATCGAAGAAGGAATCTTTTCTTAAAACATGTCCTTGATCCACGCCGAGTCCTGCCCCTCCACCAACAGTGAATTTGATTTGTGGACCGTGCCGCCCACACAGACCAGTGCCGAACAAGGATTATGGGTGGAGCATCTCCCGCTCTCCAGCATCAACGAAACCGGGCCCATCGAGTTCACCATCAGTAATGCGGATACGGCCTATGTGGATTTAGCCCATACATACTTGTATGTGAAAGCCAAGGTGGTCAGTGGGGATGGCACCAGAATCGTCCAAGCTGCAACGGTGGGCCCGACGAATCTCTGGCTGCACTCGATGTTTCAACAGGTGGATATTTTTCTCAGCGACAAACGCATCAGTGGCTAAAAAGTCTCTGACAGCCGGTTTATTCTACCAGGACACACCCGAGCACATGGACACGGTGGACAATGTGGGATATAACAAACGGAAGGCTTTCACTGCGAACAATGCCTCGGTGGATATGATGGGTCGACTGCACACAGATATGTTCATGCAAGACCGGTACCTCTTGAACAAGATCCCCATCAAAATCCGACTGATACGGGCGCCTCCGACCTCCGCCTTGATGGCCACTAACGTAGACGGGCATGCAGCGGACTATAAGATTGTCATCCAAGAGGCAGTGCTGTATGTCCGAAAAGTGAAACCGAATCCAGCCGTTCAATTGGGACACATGAAAGCCTTGGAAACAAAACCAGCCCAGTACCCTATCCGACGTGTACAAACCAAAGTGTTCTCTGTGGCTGCTGGAAATATGGGCGCCAACAAAGAAAACCTGTTCCTGGGGGAACTACCCAAGCGATTGATCCTGGCCTGTGTGGAAAATACCAGTTTCAGCGGAGCCTACCCAGAGAATCCGTTTGACTTTCAACATTTCGGCATCAATTTTGTGGCCCTGCATGTGGATGGACAACAGGTGCCAGCCACGGCCTTAACACCGAACTTTGGGTGCAGGAATTTCATTCGAGCCTATCAGAGCCTGTTTACAGCCACCGGTCAAATCAACCAGGACGAAGGGAATTTCATCAGTCGGGAGCACTACGCGAACGGATACACGTTGTTCTGTTTCGATCTGACCCCCACCTTAGAGAACGACCATCAGCTGGCCCTGGCCAAGCAAGGCAATTTACGGGTGGAAATCCACTTTGCACGAGCCCTGGCGACCACTGTCAATGTGATCTGCTACGCCGAGTTTGACAACATCATTCAAGTGGACAAGGCGCGCAACGTCCTGTGTGACTTCTCCACCTAACACGGATACAGACCAGATAACCACCGTGCTGGAGAATGACCCAGAGACACGTATGGTCTTTCAAGGGGTGTCCGCCCGAGATGTGTTCCCATTAGACCGTATGTATCCTGCTGCTTATGTTCTCAACACGGACCCGATGGATCGACCCGGTGAACATTGGGTGGCCGTGTACTTGACAGAACAGCAGGGCGAATACTTTGACCCGTACGGCCTGCCACCCCTCCATCCCGATTTAACAGACTTCATGGATCAAGGCACAGAGACGTGGTGTTGGAACAGTCAAACGTTGCAAAGCCTGACCAGTGGCGTGTGCGGACAATATTGCTTGTTTTACCTGTACCATCGATGCCGGGGAAGACCCTTATCTACCATCGTACAGATGTTTGACGAGTACCCCAAGGCCGAGGACCGCGATGTACTCGTCTATGACTGGGCCGCCCATCATTTCAATGTACAAGCCCCGTTCTGGGCTTAATTCTTTCAATGTACACACGCCCGCTGTTCTGGGCTTAAGTTTACAAGCCCCTGTTCTGGGCTTCAGTTCTTTCAATGTACAAGCCCCCTGTTCTGGGCTTCAGTTCTTTCAATGTACAAGCCCCTTGTTCTGGGCTTCAGTTTTCACGTGGTTGTTCTCACGTTGTTGTTGTTACTGGATAAAAAACAAAATGAGATCTCACCAAAAAAACCCTGTGTTGTGTGTTTTATTCATAATGCATCAATGCCCAATGTGGAGATTCAGTCAAACTGAAATCAGTGGTGTAGGATGGGGCCAAAATGTAACCCATCAATGTTAGGATGCAAGAGCACTATAGTAAAAATAGAGAGCCAATGAAATCAGCCCACAGACCAAGTACGTGTTTTTGGTCTAGATTTGGAGCGGGCATTTCATTGAGGTACGTGCATACGGTGAGTGAAGACTCGTCCAACACGTATAGATTATGTTGATGACTATAAGTTCTATGTAACCCATGAATGTTAGAATGCAAGAGCACTATAGTAAAAATAGAGAGCCAATGAAATCAGCCCACAGACCAAGGACGTGTTTTTGGTCTAGGTTTGGAGCGGGCATTTCATTGAGGTATGTGTATACGGTGAGTGAAGACTCGTCCAACACGTATAGATTATGTTGATGACTATAGGTTCTATGTAACCCATGAATGTTAGAATGCAAGAGCACTATAGTAAAAAAAAAGAGAGCCAATGAAATCAGCCCACAGACCAAGGACGTGTTTTTGGTCTAGGCTTGGAGCGGGCATTTCATTGAGGTACGTGTATACGGTGAGTGAAGAGACTCGTCCAACACGTATAGATTATGACTATAAGTTATATGAGCATAATGCATGAAAGTGGCTTTGAACACCGTATTAGCCAATCAGTGGCCTAGAATGGAGCCAAAGCTAACCCATCCATGTCCAGAAAACATTAACCGGGTGTACAAGAACCCGGATGTAGGAGCGGACGTCAGCGAAAGCACACCGTGAGTACCCCAATTCGATTGGCTGATTGTTCGACCGCTGATTGGTTCTTTTTCTCGACCGCTGATTGGCTCTTTTTCTCGACCGCTGATTGGTCCAAATGGAACTGCCCATCTTTCCCAGGTTCATCTAGAATCCCATTTTTTGTGCTCAAGCTCTGACTATCGCGATGCCGCAACATTGTCTCATTGTACATTGGACCGTTTGACCTGGATGTGACCATTTGACCTGACATGCGTCCGCGCGCGCACTGCCGGTGATGACGCGCACTTCCGGAGAACTCGCGCGCGCTGCGGCCGGAGAACCCGCGCGCGCGCCGCTCGCGCTGGGGGGGGCCGGGCCGGGCCGCACCGGGAAAAACAAAACCCGGAGGTTGAACATACGGACGTCTAAGGGGAAACATTGGAACTCTTCTATGTTTGGAGGTAGTTTTAGTGAAAAACCCGGAAGTGACGTCACAACCCCCACGTGACCTGCGCAGCAGAATGGAAACGACACCCTAGTGTAACTCCCTCACCTAGGCTTCACATGGATACCTCACTCGATCCCATCGACCCACTAGGGGCCCACCTACACCCCAACACGTCTATTTCTATACTACGGCCAGACTGCGCGTGCGCAGAATGCCGATAGTTCAACCCCACACCCAGCCCATCAGATGCCCCTTCACGAATGCTTCACTTTGATACCTCACTCGACCCCATTGGATCATTCGTGGCTCCCCTAGCTCCAAAACGTCTAGCGGGACCCATACAGGGTCCAGTTTTCGACACTAGGTGACCACATCACGACAAAAATGGCCAGTTTTCGACACCGGATTTGCCGCCATCTTGAACATACGTGCCGCCTTCTTGGATATGTCCCATAATGCACCGAGTCAAAATACTCGCTTCTGATTGGACGAGAGCTCGTGGACGGATTTGAAATACTCGCTTCTGATTGGACGAGAGCTCCGCATTGCATCTGCGCATGCGCAGAATGATATTCCTACCGCACACCCAACCCATCAGATGCCCCTTCACGAATGCTTCACTTTGATACCTCACTCGACCCCATTGGACCATTCGTGGCTCCCCTAGCTCCAAAACGTCTAGCGGGACCCATACAGGGTCCAGTTTTCGACACTAGGTGACCACATCCCGACAAAAATGGCCAGTTTTCGACACCGGATGTGCCGCCATCTTGAACATACGTGCCGCCTTCTTGGATATGTCCCATAATGCACCGGGTCAAAATACTCGCTTTTGATTGGACGAGAGCTCCGTGGCGGATTTGAAATACTCGCTTCTGATTGGACGAGAGCTCCGCATTGCATCTGCGCATGCGCAGAATGATATTCCTACCGCACACCCAACCCATCAGATGCCCCTTCACATAATCTTCACTTTGATACCTCACTCAACCCCATTGCACCATTAGGGGCTCCCCTACATCCCAACACGTCTATTTTCATACCCTTGGGCCACCGCGCATGCGCAGAATGCCGATAGTTCAACCCCACACCCAGCCCATCAGATGCCCCTTCACCTAGGCTTCACTTTGATACCTCACTCGACCCCATCGGACCATTAGGGACTCCCCTACATCCCAACACGTCTATTGCCATACCCTTGGGCCACCGCGCATGCGCAGAATGGTGACAACGCCCGAGCCGCTAGTCCAGTCAGATGCCCCTTCACATAAGCTTCACTTGGATACCTCACTCGACCCCATTGCACCATTAGGGGCTCCCCTACATCCCAAAACGTCTATTTTCATACACTTGGGCCACCGCGCATGCGCAGAATGCCGATAGTTCAACCCCACACCCAGCCCATCAGATGCCCCTTCACATACGCTTCACTTTGATACCTCACTCGACCCCATCGGACCATTAGGGACTCCCCTACATCCCAACACGTCTATTTCCATACCCTTGGGCCACCGCGCATGCGCAGAATGCCGATAGTTCAACCCCACACCCAGCCCATTAGATGCCCCTTCACATAAGCTTCACTTGGATACCTCACTCGACCCCATCGGACCATTTTATCTAGGGACTACTTTTTCTCCGCGGAAACTTTTTCCCGAGACCGAATCACCGCCAAAACCGCTGCCAAACCGCATCACCGCGGATGAATACATCCTGATTACATCCCCTCCAACAATTGGAACTCTCCTGGATTGGAGGTAGCTTTTGGTCCTTCTGCCGGAACTATACTGCACTTGACCTCTCCTCCCGCCACGTGACCGCCACAAATTATGCAAATTTCTGAGGTCAATGGGCTGTTAAATAGCCTTTACCTACTACTTATATCCGTTCACACTACGTGCCACAAAATACTACGACATGTCAACAGCCATCCAGACAGACTCACTTACTGTGCATGCGAAATGTAAAGTCTAAGGTGTCCGATTGAAGCACTCATGGAGTAGAGTCAGATCGGGGGGGATATGCGCCTGCGCACTCAGGAGTAGTAGAGAAAGAGGAACTTCGGAGGTGCAAAGGAACGCGTTTCGGGGAGATGAGGGCCTTGTTCGATCTGACAACCTGGTGGAGTTACCTACGTGTGTGGGAGGAGGAGGAGGAGGAATGGGGCTGAGTAAGTGAGTGAGTGAGTGAGTGGTCATGTAAGGACGTCTTAACGCCATAATGTAGACAGATAAGAGAACAACAACAACAACAATGATGGAAGGTCAATCATTTTATTATCCCCTCCAGCACAGCACACCCAAGCTGGGTAGCCGCTATGTATGTGTTAACATAATATAGTATGATGTGCATCAGACGCATCGTTTGCTGCGCTTGTCCAATCAGAAGATGTCATTTGAGAAAGTTCAATATTCGGGCATGGTCGCTCTTGTCCGTTAGAAGCATTCTCAACTGCTCGTGTACAAACAGAAGTCACTATTTCACGAAGTTTAATCTTCGGCCATGGTCGCTTATAACCTATCGTCGTCGGGCAGTCCAGGATACTGCACCCGCATCATGTCCTGGAACAGCTGTTTGCGCATTTTTATCGCATTTTGCAGGGCCTGGGTGGGTGGTAGCCCCATATCCTCTTCCAACTGACGTTTGGTGTTCATGATGGGCCTATGTGTGGGGTCGCCTTACATTTCAAGCGGTAGCAGGCTATACCTTTCATAGATCGCCTGATGCAGGTGCACCTTCACTGGATTTGAAGAAAACTACAGATAACCCTACAGGCACATCATATTTAGACCTATATCTCTATAAAAATGAAGCGGGCCTTCTCTCTCGTCGATTGCATGACAAAAGAGATGATTACAATTTCGACATCGTAACTATCCCTTTCTGGACAGTAATATTCCAGTGGGACCTGCATATGGTGTATACATATCACGCCTATAGCATTTGCTGGATCCTGTGTTAAATGTGACGATTTTAATCAACGTCACAAAACATTGTTGCAGAATCTTATAAAACAGGGCTACACCACCAAGCGCCTCCACTCAAATTTTCTCAAATTTGGCGATACATATCCCATGCTGATAGCAAAATACGAGCGTAGCGTGCAAGATCTATGGCGTTACGTTTCGTAACTTGTGTCTAATTCCGCTTAACCCGGGGCTACGGGCCGTATGAACCCATGTACTTCAAGATCCTCATGGTACTCATATGAACAGTCACAACCAAAGCGTGAATCAGATACATCATTCTTTAGATGACGACTTTACAACGAATATTATGGATTAAGAATACTGATCAGCGATACGGATTTGATATTTTTGGAACATCATTATGTCTTGCCGGCATCATTGAAAACTGTTTACCGCTTCTCTCTTGCAGGAAACAAGCCTATGTTTATGTATAATATGATTGTCTTTTAGAATTTGGTGCTAATACTGTTATATGGAATAGGTCTTTGGATTATGGACGCGGATATTCTCTAATGGACGACGGCTGAATTATGAATGACGGACCAGACGCTTGTAATTTGGATGTACGCCTGTTGTAAGTTATCCTGTCCGGCGTCTTCGATCGCCTCAGCATGAGTATTAATAGTTTCCTGCACAATACGAGCCCAGAAGGTAGGTTCTTCCTCACTTCCCTGGGACGTAGTCTGACTATCTGAGGTAAAGCTCTCCGTATCAGTGGATGAACTTTCGGCAGTCTCTGCATCAGTATCAGTCGTTGGGTTCTCAGCAGTCTCAGTATCAGCATCTGCCTCAGTGGGCTACTTCGTGTCTTTATACCATGTATATTCTTCAGGTGGTGCATCATATCGTAGTGTCTCGAGAACGTGTGTTCGCACTCAGAGCAAGTATAAGCCATGTCAACGGCTGAACGTCGACTTGGCACATCTTTTGGGATACGCTTCATTTTATGGACAGTAACGCCCGCCAACACCTAACGCTTCAACGGCCTGGTGAAATAGCTCAGAAGCTCTGATGGATATAGATATCCCATGAAATAAACACTGATTCCTCGAAATGCAGTGACGCCCATCAACGCCCGTCGTTACGCCTTAACGCCCGTCTCGGAACGCCTTAACTTCCTTGTTTAACGAACGCCCTAACTGAATGCCTTAACACCCTATTGTAACGCTTTCACGCATTGTCGACCATCCATAGACGAACATCATCATGTTTCTGTCTACAGCTGCGTCTCTATAAAGGTTTGAAATGCATCATGCAGGGTCAGCAGCTTCTGGGCACAGGTAGTTGTGTTGGTATCCTCTTTGGATACTATCTCTTTCTCATGCAGCAGAAGACAACCCCGGGTCACCCATTGGATGTCATCTATGAGTATAATAAGCTAACAACGCATACGTTGGTGCTGAGTGGCCTCGGTGGTCCCACCTTGAGCTGTATCAAGAATAGCATCGACTTGAACGTCGGCTTGACGTAACGTTTCGGTTAGAATATCCTCGTTGTCGGGTTCAAAGTTTACATCAAGCAAGGTGGACTTGGTGCTCATGGTGAAATGAGAAGAATGGTCTCGTGTGGGCTATTTATACGTCACCTTCAGTGGACGCTTTTGATCTTGATGATACGCTCAAACAGGTGTTTCTTTTGCGCAATTGCTATTACTAGTATACGCCAGTGAAGAAATCACCCTATAGCCTTGTGTTCATCTTGTGTTCATTCGCTTGTACGGGTTTGGGTTGGTCTTTCACGGTTGGGTGATGAGAGTAATCCTGAGCTGGAGAAATGAAGGGGGCAGGTTCGGTAGGGACCCGCTGGATGGGCACTGCCAAGTGTGGACTCGGTAGATGGCATGATGGTCGCTGGCTCAGATTCTGACTTTGTGGTGATCCCTCGCCGGATGACAGGTGGGTCGTCAATCAGCGATCTTCGGGTGTATGAGCTTTTAAGTCTACACACAGGTAAAGGCGACTCATCGCGGCTTGAAACGCCTGCATGAAATGGTCGATGTTCTGGGGATAAATTTTACTACCAAACACACAGATTTGCTCTCAGTCGATGGGATTGGAAAACAACATGAAGTACTGGAAGTTCAAGGCAATATATCTCGACACCTTCCCTCGAGGAAAGACATTTTGAGTCAAATATATGACGGATAGATTCCGATGATGGAACCCTTTGGTAAACAAGTGGACGATGTTTGAATTGTTCTTCGCCGCACCCATCAGATCATCTAGGACTACCATGTTGATCTGCTCGGGTGGAAGGAATATGCTTCATCGATATCGTGAAGAATGCCTGGGACAAAGCTCACATTCTGTAACATTGTAGTTTCGTAGGCGGGTGACCACTGGCTGTATCACCAGACTATACGGGTATAACTAAGGGACACTTCCTGTAAAAAATTCATCACCCAGGACGTCTTGCCACATCCCGCCTGGTCGACACGTTAGGGAAGAGTGGGGAGATCTGGGACACTATTTCTGTGGCGTCACATTATTTCACATCCGGTCCAAAGTATTTAGTTGTGCAAATCAACGCGTGCCGTGCACCAACCTGGGAAGAATACCTATGCAATGGCACAGTGTTTAAGACACTAGACCCAGTTTGTTATGATGTGGAGACGATTTCATTTCAGCATATTTTGGGGGTGACTTGGGACATTGTCGGGAGACATGGAACAAGGAGTTGGGAGATATGGGACAACCGATGTAAAGACTTGAATGCAATCAAACTAACTTTTTTATTTGAAAAAATAATGCCTTAATGTGAACTTGCTAAAAAATTATCACTTTGCCGACAGAAAGTCGCAATATTCTTCGAAAGTGCAGGGAGAGATGGGACACTCTAAGGGAGACATTGTGTCCCAACTCTCCCCAGGGGGCCCAACTTAGCAAAATTTGCTCAACTGTCCATGCCCTCACAAATTCGGTCCGTGTCATGTGTGACCAATAAAATAGACAATCTTGTGCCAAGATATCGGCATCATATACCTAATATTGCATCGTATAAACAAATGGTCGTGACCTCCAATATCTAGCGTTTCACGTTAAAAAACACAAAAAGGAAGATTTACTCACTTCAATGATTCCAGGAAACACCAGAATGTTAAATGTGGGAGGCGGTATGATAACCAAACAGCACATGTAAGCTCAGTGTCCAATGGCTTCCACAAGGGTACCAAATAAGGGGCGTCCCAAGTCTCCCCTGTCCCATGTGTCCCCACTCTCTCCTACTCGATCAGAGGATGGTTACAGACTGCGACAAATGATTTACAAACGATTTTATATGACTACTCACTCACTCGCTCGCTCACTCACTCATTCAACTCCATTCCACCTCCTCCTCCTCTACACACCTACACACATAGGTAACTCGACCAGGTAGCCAGATCGAACAAGACCCTCATCTCCCTCAAACGCGCACCTTTGCACCTTCGAAACTTTGCACCTTCACCAAAAGCTTCCATTTTTTACTGACGGCTTTTCCACTACACACCGGTTGCTCATGCGCAGCCCTTTGCCCTGACCTCACATTACTCTACGGCAGAATCCTGGATCCAGGCGACGCATTTGGTGAAATCCCCATGTCTCTATTCCCACTGGTTCTCCGTACAGGGTTCAGCTTCAGGTCGCGCATGCGCAACCCTTTAGCCACACCCACATTAGGGCAGAAGCCTGTGGAGAAAATGAGGATTCCCCACTTGCCATTTATGCTGGGCATACAGCTGGCGATATTGAGACCATGTTTGATGATGTGCATTCCCGGAGATGTCATTGAAGTAACTGAAGGACATATAAAGTAATATTCAGGAGCAGATAACTCCTGCTGCATTTTCCCCTGCGAACATTGAAGTAACTAGAGGAAATTCGTGCCTATTCAGGGGAGATAACTCTTGCATGCCAAGTCACGTGACCCGAAGTGACCTTTAATACCTGCGTACAAGACTAGTACCCATCCACTGCGCATGACCCGCTATCGCTAATCGGCCCAACGTTATTTGACGACGGCGGCCAGTCTAATTTTTATCCAGTATTGTGCGCATGCAGGCAGGGGTCAACGCAAGGGACAAAGGTCACTTTCGGTCATGTGACTCCGCGTGCAAACGTTATCTCTCCATGAATGAGAACGAATTTCCACTTATTCTACTACTCATGAGCGACCATTTATGTCAGTAGAAAAACGCTGATGTCCAATCTGCGATAAAGTACTGGTAGAAGCCGAATTCCACTTTGTTATGCTTTGTCAAACATTTGATACCGAGAGAACAACTCTGTTCGAAAATATCAGTCAGATAGTTTGCAGGTTTGCATCGTTGACGCAAGAAGATAAAAACCCTTCCTCTTCTTTTTTTTTTTTTTACAAACTTTTCTATATGGCGCATTTATAGAAAACATAGTGATTTTTCTCTAGATGTTCTTCCTGTCCTTGTCTTGATCTTACCGTTCATGTTTTGTGCTCAGCCTCAACAGGTTAGGACCAACCGTCACAGTTCGACAATAGCTGATAATACCACGATCGGTTGCACTTTTAATGATAAATTGATAGTTGGAATATCTATTCGCATCTCTGAAAAAAACATTGGCGAGTTTACATTCAGGGTTTTGCATAAATTAATTTATTTCGAAAAAACCTCAAACGCGCAAGTTTTGCTACTTTCCCGGTTTATTTTCTTTGAAAACTTGCTACCAATAATTAATCAGTAACATGAAAACATGCGTCAAATAATAAAACTTCATTTCAGGAAATTTCGTTAAATTCAAAATTTTGTGAATAACTTCTACAAAACAATTTTGCCGATGATGAAATTGTTAAACGCATAGTTTGGTTAGTATGTGCAAGCATTCCATGTGAGAAAATGGAAATAGAAATTATAGCACTTTTACCAGAATCCACGCATAGTCACTTTTTAGGTAAAAGTGAATTTTCAGGAAATGTTTTGCATATTATAGAATTCTAAATATCTCAGGATTTGTAGCGGTATTATACGGATATTTTTTCGTCAAAAAGATTCATTTCACTATCGGAATCAATACAATACAATACAATATGTTTATTGCACGACTCGTAAAATGGTACAAGTATGGCAAACAAAACAATATAATTACTATGGTACTTTAGCAATGTAGTAATTATTAGTTAGTATGGTTTGAACCAACATTGTGGGTTAGTAGTAATTCTAGGACATAACATAGAAGTTGCCAGTGTGTTGATGTATAAACTCTAATTAAGAAGTGTCCAACCGGTTTTTTGATGGAGGGTTAAGGTTGAGCCGTGACTGGTACATTTGGTGTACCAGTCTTCCTATTTTTGAAGCATTGTCTCTGTGGGGATTTAGTATAGATTTAACTTTTATAATTTCCGGATGGGGTGGGAGTCGGTTACTGTGGATAATTTGGTTTATATAATCTCTGTGTTTGTTATGTCGAGGACAGTATATAAGAAGTGTACTTCATCTACTACATCTACTGTGGGTGTTAAACAGGGAGATGTACTCAGTCCCCTACTTTTTAATATCTTTATTAACGACCTTATTAGTGAAATACAAAATGATCAGTGCGGTGAAGTATGCATCGGCAAATCCACTGTTAATATTCTTTGTTATGCTGACGACATTGTCATACTGTCCTCCACTGCTGCAGGTTTGCAAAGTAAACTAGATATTCTTGAGAGATATTGCAATAAATGGCGACTGAGAGTTAATATCAATAAATCGCAGGTCATGCTTTTCAACGCCAACAAGCTGCCGCGTAATATTTCATTCCAAATACATGACAATTCCCTGTCGATTGTCAAGCAATATACCTATTTAGGCATAATTCTTAAAAGCAATGGTAACTTTTCACTGGCTATAGAGAACCTACGTAACAAAGGGTTGAAAGCATACTTCAAAATGAAGCAATTATTAGACAACAATACAGGTTGTAAACTATCCGAAAAGTTGTTCGACACATTAATAAAACCAATACTTTTATATGGCAGTGAAGTTTGGGGTGTCAAAGACACTTTTAGAGATTCAGATGGCTTCGAGCATGTACATCTAAAATTCATCAAAGAATTGCTTGGAGTACATTCCAAAAGTACGAACACAGCATGTAGATCCGAACTTGGCCGACTTCCTCTTAAATTTGATATTTTGAAACGCATGGTGCGGTTCTGGGCGCACATACTGGAAAGTCCGGGCTCTCTGGTATCTGACGTGTACCTAGACACAATCGATTGTAGTTCCTGGACTAAGTATATTTCTAATCTCCTCGATACCTGTGGATTCAAATATGTGTTCAATGAGCAATTTCCTACAACGAACGTCGAGATTGGTTGCATTGTGCAGCGTCTTAAGGACATTGAAATGCAGGAAACTATTTCATATATTCAGTCATCTGACAAGCTTACTGTCTTATCTTCAATGTCTAGCCTGTTTTGTAGACCAATTTATCCCGACGTCTTAGCTAATAGACAATATAGAAGTGTTATTTGCAAATACAGAATAAGTGCACACAGGTTGGAAATTGAACGCGGTCGATACCAACAGTTAAATAGGAGTGACCGACTTTGTAAACAGTGTCCAAGTAATGTCATTGAGAGTGAACATCATTTTATTCTGACCTGTCCTAAATATATTACACTGAGAAAAAACTTTTTCGAATCAATTTCTAATCTGGGTACCAACTTCCATTCTCTAAGTAACACAGCGAAGCTTAAATTTATTCTGGGAAACCGCTGCACAGATACGCTTATTAAAACTGCCAAATTCTTGCTTGCTTGCGAAAAGTTGCGAGATCAATAAAGTCATTCATGCAGTGTGAAATATCTGGATCATATCAAGCTAATAGTATATATACATGTGTCAGATTGATAGGGCCTAAGGTTATTGAATTATGTCAGCTTTGCGTCATGTGAATATTGCTTTTATTCCTCTTGTATTCATCTTGTCATGTTTGGCAACTTGTTGTTCTTATTTGTATGACTATATTACCAGTCTGCTGACTGCGTTGATGTGTCAATAAAAAAGTTCTAAAAGTTCTAAAAGTTCTACTACATTTTGGGTACAGTAGCGACAGATCCGGTCACATCTTGGGGTGTTTTTATACCTACCGGTCTCTATTTCGAGTTTGTGACAGCTGATTCGTAGTTTTGTTATTGTTCGTCTATGATCCGGGTTTTGTATATTTTCTAGGTAATCCTGCAATTTGTATTCTTCATATATGGTTGAGAGGAGAGTAAGTTTACCAGATTGGGTGTGCTCTTGAACTTTTTGGAGGAAATAGTTTTTGTAGTCTTGCTCCAGCTGCAATTTTATTTGATTGTAGTAGCTATTCTTCTGAAACTTAGTCATGTTTTTTATATCACCAGTTGCCAAGAATCATGAAATATTCGTTAAAAAACGCTTGTATGGGAAGGTATGGGTTGACCCTAACCTGCTCAAACGGGGTTCTTGGTACAATTAACAATCTTCAATCTATTCAACGAAATATAGATAGGTTACCAACTCTGACTTTGGGAGAATGAGTGCCTACCTGTGTTATTAAAATTCCGACGCTACATGATATGAAGAATTGATGTGACTCATGTTTACAAGTGCTGGATGTGCTCAACCAATGAAACCTCGCGTTTCGGTCACGTTGAATGTATTCGTCAACTTCCGGAGATCCTCGGAATTTCAACAAATGGAGGTTTGATTTCGAAAGTCACCATGTCGCGCTGGAAAATGTGGTGTTTCTTCGTCTTTATATCCATTTTAAAGCTTTCAGAAGGAGCTGGTAAGTAAAAATTAACACACAATTGTCAAAGAAATTATCAGAAAAGACAAATGTTATGGAAATTGAAGTGATCGTGCACCAATTTGGTGTGTTACACCTTGACCTAAATACCTAATTTCACCTGAATGTTCATAACATGGCGGCCTCCTTGATTCAAGCCAAATTTTAATCATATCTTCGTTCTTGACTTGAGAACGATACTAGTACCTGTATCGAAACGTCGTCCTGAATAAACTAGAAGTTGTTATCCATAGCAATTTGTTTATTTATCTACTTCCCAACTTCTAAATGCCACTTACGGAAACCATATCTTCGTTCGTTCCGTCACTTGGTCACTAGTCTGTCTTTCACGGAGGCTATAAATGGATACTCTATAACCAGGTAAAGGAAAATTTTGAAATTACCAACTCCTTTTTCTGCAAATTAGAGCAATTTTGAACGATTCTTGGTTATTTTAGAAATAATTTCATAAAAATGCCCAGATGCGTGAGATTATGATATAGGCTAGCTACGTGAGAGCATGAGACAGATGCCAAATGCGTGAATCTCGCACCGAATGCGTGCCAGTTGATAGATCTGCATCTGTATTCAATTACATGTAGTAGGATTGAGAAGTTGAATTTTTTTTTTGGTCGTAACCATTCAAGTGTACAACAAGCCAAATGATCACAACTATTGTGTGTCCCAACTAATCTATTGAGAACGTTTTGTCCGATTTTTGGAAAAATATATATTGTTGTGTTCTGAAACTTACGTCACTAGTACAATGCAAATATTATAGTATTCAGTCAAAATATTACCGAACAGCACTCAGTAGAACTATCTGTTTGAAACATTTTCTGTTTTGGGTGTCATTCTCTGGGTTAAATTTTGACGTCGCCAAGGCTGAGGGGGACTGTTCCCATATGTGCAAAGGAGTTGGAGGTTGTCATTTTCTATTGTGACGTCCGGGTCAACGCTATGACGTTGCTACTGTGGTCAGTATTGATAAATTGTCTTTGTAACGTCTTATTGTGACATCATGGCATTATTGTTGTTTTGTGATATTGTGGAACTGTAAAAATTCCATGAATGGAAAAGAATGCCTATCAAACCTATGAGTATTGAACTGGTCCAAATCAACAATGGCTGACGCCAATATTTAACCCAGAGAATGACACCCAAAACAGAAAATGTTTCAAACAGATAGTTCTACAGAATGTTGTTTGCTAATATTTTGAATGAATACTATAATAATTGCATTTTACCAGTGACATAAGTTTCAGAACACAACAATATATATTTCTCAAAAAATCAAACAAAACGTTCTCAATAGATTAGTTGGGACACACAATAGTAAAAGAGGTTCCACATTCTCAGAGCTTGAAACGTGAAATCACCATCAAAAGCGTAAAGCGAAAGTTACATGTTCAAAGAGAACTTCAAAGCAAGGGAAATAACTCTGATACCTGTTCAGGTGAGAACAAGTGGAGGGTCGGGTAGCTGACGTAAGTAAATTATATTCTGTGTGTTGACTCAGCGTACTGTGTAACACAGGCGAGTCCCACTCGTCGAGCGCCTCAGTGTTTTCTTTCGCGGGAAAGTGGAAGAGCGGGTCTATAAAATGTTTCAAGGATTACAGACGATTTACAGGGTTTTAGAAAGAAAGATTTGTACAGTTGTTCATTGATTTAATATCAGTCCTTATGATATTGCTCAATTCAGCGCGCTTGAAAGCCCTTTGACGAAAAATGTGATTGCGTTTCCTTTGCGTTTCGGTTCGAGGCTAATGGTGCCAGATTTTTCAGCTCATTCCATTCATTTGTGTTGTTCGGAGACCTCGTGGACTCGGTGCACCTGGTCAAACAGGTTTTGTCAAAGGTCAGATCATTGGTCATCGGATCGCTGACGTAACACTTCCTGATTTATTAGGAAGTGCAATTTATTAGGCTGCGCAAGAATCGGCGCCCAGACACAGCTTCACAATCCTACATGTAGTCCGGGACCACTACGCTACACATGTGCCATAGCGCTATATGGCAAATTATAAAATACGCCTATCTAGTCCGACATGCAGTCCTTTATACAAGATATTTTATAATATTGAATTCTATTGAAATTATTTAGGGTCTGCCAGGTTAGCAGGTAAATTATCTTCTAGGTGGCATTGCTGGACCAAAATGTTTGGCAGCCATGCAGAAACGATACTACGCCATTTTCTCATAATGAAACCCATCAGAGGCTTGGAAATTATCCGTTCTAAACCATGTAAACATTCCGTGGGTACGTGATCAATAGGTGAGGAGGTACTTGGAAGGCCTGTTAGAAACAGAAGTGCATGAACAATAACATTCAATTTCATGCAATTTGCGCCAAGATAGATAAATAACTGCATACCGTATGGTAGCCTACCTTAAACCAACAGCTCACATTATAAACACTGACAAACTCCTCATGGTATTCGCAGATCGAAGGAAGAACAATTTGGCAAAAATGACAGCATATTCTTTCTCCTGGTTTTGTCGGCCTCCTTTGCAGGTTTGTTTCTCTACATAACTCTGCACTTTTGAAGCGTGCATGAAGGGTGTATCCAAACTTCAAACCTGACAGTGACAAATTGTCAATAAAATATCAGTGAAGTACAATGCTAAAAGACAAACTTTTGACCCAGAACAAACTTGGGTTCAACATTTTTGGTCAGAGCATGTGACAATGACAAATCTAATATCCAAATTCACATTTGCTTGTCGCACTTGTAAGTTGTAACTGTTGACTTCATTCATCTCCATTTTATCAAGCCAATTTCTACGTTCTCACTTCAAACTTCCCTTGTTTTATCTGGCGCCCTTCAATGGTCAAAGAACTTACAAATACACACGAGATGTCACTGACCTCGAAACCATAAATTTGAATTTTGAAATGTATCATATCAGAGCATTATTGATTGGCTATATTGATATATTCTGGGCCAACACAAGCACCATATTGGGAGGAATGACGCCGCTACTTGAGGATGTTTTCACTGTACACACACAACCTGTAACCATCTCGGTCATCTATACGCAGTAAGACTCACCCTGGGATCGTGTGTATCCATTTTCAGACTACTTTCGGCAACTGCAAGAGGCAGCGGTCGAAATAACGCCTGTCTACCTGTCGCCGACAAGTCATTTTTTCAAGTGACAACTAAATTAAAATTCCACCTGTCGCCGCGACAAGTAACTATTATGTCCTAAAAATACTGAATTACAAGCGAATACAGGCCTAACATGACTGAATTGTCTTCCTGGAAACAGTTGTTGAGTTTCGTTTTATTTACATCGGACATTCTGTTCACTTCGTCATTCATCCCGCTGCCATACAACACGAGATCTCGGGTACCGTGTCAGGGTTAGATCTAGGGTCTCACAGCGTCCGTGAAACGGACACAGGTACAAAATCAAATGAATTAAAAATGAATATGTTTTTGCAAAATATCAAATGATTTTTTTCAAAAATCAAATGATGTTTTTTTACGATGTTTGAAAGCCGTAAACCTGGACGAGTGTGTGTCAACTCTCGTTAGACAACTTATGGCAAGGGAGACAACTATGCATCTATCCGTTGATAAGCTTGGCCACTAGGGGCGCGATAGTTTTCGTTCTCCAGGCAGAGGTCTATACTATGAATGGAGTCGAAAATATGTACGTCTGTGAGTGTCTGGAGAGCTAGGCAGCGTACGTGCGTTCTCGCGTTGTATCTGCAATGACAAGCCGTCATGGCGGGACAGAAAGGTCAGTCTGGGGGAAATACGAAGGGTAGCGGCCGCACAAGAGGATGCGGTGTATTGGCTGGACATTTGAAAAAAAAAATAAAGGAAGATGAAGGGTCTGACTGCCACAAAGTCGACGTTCTCTTTGCTCAATGCTGTGCTGCCGGTATTGAAAACACAAGTCAAGCAGATGTTGAACACGACATGGAAAATGATGCAGGCATCGAAGCTGGGACAAATTATGTTCAACCCGTTTAGGCAGTCGAGGTGGGAAGAGAATTAGCTTCGAATGATATACAGCATGGTATAAAAATACTGTACAGAGGAATCTATTCAATAGAAATTTTGAAAGCAGCAGCTGTAAATAATTTTAAAAGCAGATGATCAAATTAAACAAGAAGTAAAATGTGCATGATATGCTTGTCTGATCGACAAGACCTGTGCAGCCAGGAATCGGTTAGAATGCTTCTAAGAGCATCAAGGGTCCCAGAGTTTCTCGGCGCCTCTAGAGGCTGCCCCTGAGCCCTAGTCTAATCAGCAAAAAGGTTAGTTGTTATTAGTTTAGTCAAAGTTGACATCATGGTATAGTATCAATCTGACAGCACGTGGAGTAAATGATCTGGAAATTCATGCAGCAAGTCCCTGCTCAACTTTGTCATTTTGAAACACAAGCAAGATCAGCCTGAATATGGTGAAAATTTGGAAAAAAAGAAGTAAATTGTTCATTATCTACAGGTATCTGACAAGACATTTAAATAGCCAGAAATGGGCTCGAATGCTCCTGAGAGCATCTAAGACCCCAGAGCTTCCAGGGGCCTAGGCGGCCCCTGGACCCCGGCCTGTACGCTACGCCTCGCTGCGCTCGGCATTATTTTTTTCAAATAAGGACACTACTTCAAATTCCTGGATATAACCCTGCGTGTACTCCATGCAGGATTAATCTCCCGCTAGATTTGCACACCATCCGCTTGAAAGGCAAAACTAATGGATAACGTAAACGAATTGACTGGCGCGATCTATCGCAATCGGCCTATATTTCTATCGACTATTCATGCCTGGCAACTTCAAGTCGAAAATGAAACCAGAAGCTGATTGATTCTTACGTTTTATTTCGGAGAATAAGAGCTCAATAAAACTTTGTCAGTGAGTATTTTAATCGGAAGAAAATCGTGCTTGTCAACACGGGCAGCTAACGTGAAAGTTGCGTTGCCTGTGCTGATTTTTACTTGCTCCAGACAAGCGGACAAGCGCTAACGTCTAACACTCGCGAGTGAAGGCAACAACAACACCAATGATTTTGCTTGATAATTTTTCAGAACAATTCAACATTTTCATTTGGAAACATTTTATCTCTTCAAAAACACAATATTTATTCACTATAACTCAGTTTTCGCGCGTGTTTGGCGCGCATTTTCCCAAGGATAAAAACTCATTTTTTTAAAACTCAATTTCAAAATTTCCCCAAAACTCAATTTTTCAAAGTCAAGTTTTTAATCTGGGTAACCCACAAAAGGTTGATAAAACCCTCCTGCTGTTATTGTCCCCCGCTACTTAGTAGGGGTGTCTAAGTAGCAAACACCGGTTTCCGTAATTCCGTAAGATTTTCTTGTCCGGACAATAACTCGTGAATGATTCAACCGATCAACTTCAAACTTGGGGTGTGCCTTGACATCGGCGAGAGGACGGTTGGGATTGTTTTTCAGCAATGTGCGTAATCCAATATGGCCGCCGTCAGCCATTTTGGAAGCAGTTCGATCTTAGATTTTCTTGTCCGGACAATAACTCGTGAACGATTTAACCGATCAACTTCAAACTTGGGGAGATTTTGAGACCATTTTGTATAACCTTTAAGAAAATATCGTTCCAGCAAATTTAATCTCATAATTGAACGTTCTGTTGACATTTTACTTTGAACTTCCTAACAGTGGAACAGACTGGTGGCAGAAATGAGCTCACTGAGTTAACATCAGGGAGTAAGGACATTCATCTTGGCAATGCAGACCTAAAGGAAGGAGACAAATTTGTCGCTGTCATAAATGTCTCACGATCGGGAAAAAAACGTGCGTTCAAATTCTCCAATGCCTGGAAAATGGAGAGACTGGTTGGAATATATGATGAGAGTATGGTGAAAAAAGTTTCAGTAGGAGTGACAAACTGAAGTACAAGGGTGACAAGTAAAAACAAATAGTTACCTGTCACAGTGACAAGTAAATCTCAAAAAACATTTCGACCCCTGAAGAGGAAATTTCCAGAAACCAATACCATGTGACTTCGTCAGTCAATCAGCTAAAGTCTACCGACGTAATCCCAACATAACTCGCCATTTTCAAGTCCTGTGATGAACTACTTGTTCAAAATTTCAGATCCACGACACCTCTTGGATGATACAAAAGTTATACATACCTATATATTTTGTAAGCCCAGGCAATATCTGTTTCAGAAGTCGTATGAAAACCTGTAATTTATCAGATTTCTCGAGTCTGTTCTCCGCCGGATGAAGGCCGAACAGAATCCGGTAAAGTACCGGATTTCGCTCCGCAATAATGGAGACACACGATTCGCAAGCCATCTTATGGATGGCGAAGTGTACGCAAATGTGTACACACAATCAGTGTGTAGGTTCTGATTGGTTCGTCTCTCAGTTTTAGGTGAACTTTACACCTCGGTCTTGAACACTGAAGGTCGTCAGATAAATCAAGACAGGTTCGAAGTGGGAACGCAAGGCTTGTTTTTCCACGGGAATCTGATTCCTGTCCGCACTCCGCTTAATCCCATTTAGCAATCTGTATAGAAATGATAGCATTGGATTCCCGTAGAACTGGGTTGCGAGAATCTATTTGGATTCCAGTGAATTGTGATCAAAAACAAGGCCTGGTCAATGTAGAAATTGGCGTGATAAAACATGTAAAATGAATATGACTTCATTATGCTGTAGCTGTGTTTATTTCGTGTGACTGCAAATCAATGGGCATTAGCAAGGCGGTTCTCTCCACCAGCTGCAGAAGATGCATGCAATTATTCTAATAGCACTCTTGCCCTCGTTTGAGCTGTTGGTGTTACCAACAAATCCAGGGTCGAAATATTTAAAATAATTTACCTGTCACATGAGACAGATGAGCAAACCGTTTACTGGTCACCTTTAAGAATTATCTGAACATGCGATCATTGAAATTGTTGAGTGCATGTTATTCAAGATTAATGACAAACCTACATGGTGCAAGCTACCAATAAATCAATGACACCTTTGTTTCCATGCACTAATTAGCAGCGCAAAGATATATTTTGAACACCAAAAAAAAAGTATTGCCTACTTGTTCCCAGAGACAGGTACTTTATTTCTCTACCAGTCTCTTTCAAAATTACCTGTCAGTGACAGGTAGACAGGTGTAAATTTCGACCCCTGAAATCTGTAACCTCGTGATACAGTTTCTTAAAATAATAAAAAAATTTGCTCTATGGAATATTTGAGTAGTTAATCAACTGTAAATTTGGATGAATTTTTTCCGTAGTTTTTTTTTTCAGGAAACCGATTTATTTTCAGTGTGCCCGTAATAGCTCGCTAACTTTCAGTTTAGACCGTCTGGAGCCTCTCTTGATTTTTGTCGTTGGGCGTGCACCTGGCATTCCTTCCATCAAGGAAAACTGTGCATTCCATTTTCCTGCAGTAGCAGATTTCTCAGATGAAATTTCAGTTTGAATAGTACATGTAGAATATCGTCCAACACAGATGAAAAAATGATGTAAAATACACCCATAATGACGCGGATGGCCGTAGTTTATTCGAGCATTCTCACAACAAAACATCTTTCCTGAACCGAGAAGACAAATTTTCTGCGATGTTTAATTTCTTCAGCCAATGAAAAATCACTACCGCTACATTCTTCCTGTTTGGGGACACACTCCAGATAGAGACATGTGGTATGATCTCAGTTCATCACTCTTGTTCAGCATGCATGTCAGAAACAGATTCCTGATGTTATAGTCTAAACTATGTGCATAAAATACAATGTAGCATAGGTATTTTTTCTGTTTAATGTTGATACATTCTTCGTCTTCCACTGATAATAACCCTACCTGGCCCCGGCTTTTGGGGACCTGAAAACGTTTAAAAACTTGAAGATGGCCTATTTGAAGACGTCACAGTGACGTCATGTAGGACATTGAAAGGAATCTAGAAAGATGCTTTTCAATCCTCAGAGACTTGCGTGTGAAATGTTTTAGAAAAATCATTATTACATTTCACTATTGACATCGTTATCTTGAATATATGCAGCTACAAGTACCACAGTTAAACTTTAAGTCAAAACAAACATGGATGCAGACATCTGAATTCCAAGCTAATAATCATCGAGGATGAATTTTTTTAATACACATTGCCTAATTCGTAATTCTTTAACTCCGTAAGATTTTCTTGTCCGGACAATAACTCGTGAACGATTTAACCGATCAACTTCAAACTTGGTGTGTGCCTTGACATTGGCGAGAGGACGGTTGGGATTGTTTTCCAGCAATGTGCGTAATCTAATATGGCCGCCGTCAGCCATATTGGATTATAAGCAGTTGGATCTCAGATTTTCTTGTCCGGACAATAACTTGTGAACGATTTAACCGATCAACTTCAAACTTGGGGTGTGCCTTGATATTGGTGAAAGGACAGTTGGGATTGTTTTTCAGCAATGTGCGTAATCTAATATGGCCGCCGTCAGCCATGTTGGATTATAAGCAGTTGGATCTTAGATTTTCTTGTCCGGACAATAACTCGTGAACGATTTAACCGATCAACTTCAAACTTGGGGTGTGCCTTGACATTGGTGAGAGGGCGATCTTAGATTTTCTTGTCCAGACTATAACTCATGAACGATTTAACCGATCAACTTCAAACTTGGGGTGTGCCTTGACATTGGTGAGAGGATGGTTGCGATTGTTTTTCAACAATGTTCGTAATCTAATATGGCCGCCGTCAGCCATATTGGATTATAAGCAGTTGGATCTTTTCCGGACAATACCTCGAGAACGATTCAACTGATCTGCTTCATACCTGGGGAGTGCCTTGACATTGTTGAGAGGAGGATTAGGATTGTTTTTCAAGGACGTGCTTAATCCAATATGGCCACCATCAGCCATACTGGATTTCATTGGATTTTAAGCAGTTTGATCTTGTCCGGACAATAGCTGGAGTATGATTCAACTGATCTACCTCAAACTTGGGGAGTCCCTTGACCTTGGTGAGATCATCCAATTTGGCTGCCATCTACCTCACCGCTGTGGGGTGCATCGCTCATCAGTGATATCTCCATTTTCAAATCCTACTCTTCATCAATGATATGAGATCATCGACCAAAAAAAATCTACCAAAGAGGTCCATGGCCCCCGCATCAGCAGCACCAGTTATGGTGGATGTAATCCATCATACATGTAGCTGGTGCTGCTAGTTCTCTCAAATATGGACTTTTTCGGTGATGTAATGAATGTGATTGGGAACTCCAAAACGTAACATGGCTGGTTTTCTTTATGGCAGATTCAGTTCCTGTCATGTTATGGCGTTGTCAGATGAACCATAATGCTGAAAGCTTCTTTTCTCCCTCTCATTATGCCCATGCCTCTTGCAAATATTCCACATTCAGTAAAAAACCTGTATTGAACCGTTATCAGTCTTTCGTTTTTGAAAATAGCTGGAGTGCTGTTAATCACACTCCTAAAGTTTGAAAAATGATTTTAGGGAGTGTGATATCACACTCCTCCAGGTTACAACTTAGGGAGGCTTACAATTGGCGAGTGCTATTGTTCACACTCCTGAGCTAATTTTCAGGAGTGTGATGGAGTGTGATCACACTCACACTCCTCAAAAACGAATGACTGCGTTATTGGTTCAATATCACAGATTTTTATTGTTAATTTACATGTGTATACAGGGATAACATATGTTTGTTTTTTAGAGCGAGTTGAAGGCACATTAGAACGTATCTATCATGACAAAGAGTGTTTGGATCCCCTGGCCCTGGGGATGGAGAGTGGACGTATCCCTGATGACAGTATATGGGCCTCGACCTCTGAGAACAAGAGACCCCCTCAACTGGCCAGAGTAGGAGATAACGCAGGTGAGAAAATCAGCAAAGTATTTTCTAAAATGACTGTCATAATCATACAGACACTATACCCTACATCACCAGATAGGGCATGCCACCTCCTTATACATGTAGTTCTGCTCTGAATCAAGCCTCTGAATAACGAGCAAACTCACCATCACATAATATGACCCATTTTTCGTGGGCGTATCAAAATGTATTACCATGATCACTGTGCCTGAGCTGTTAAAGATGTCCTACACATGGATACCATATAGAATAGTGCGTGTTGTCTGGTTAGAAGATCCTATCCTTTGGTTTAAAATTTTAAGTTTGTGCACATTTGAAATGAAAATTATAATTTATTTGGATACAGATATCTGAGCTCTATTCAGATTGAGGCGACTGACCCCACCTCACTCCACCCCTTCTCTCTATTTGCTACCCAGGGCTTTAAATTACATGCTAGACACAGCATTTAACATCTTGCCCAAATTAGGGTTCATATTTCCTGCATGGATCACGAGTCAATGCATACAATAGCTAAGTTGCGTACAACAGCGTGTACGTTGAGACAATATCTCAGTTGCACATTATAAAATAACAATGAAGAACCTGCCTGTTAACTGACTCTTGACTTCAGCTGGTCAGCTACTGGTTTGTATACTTTCACTTCGCCCTATTTTTTAGCCCATGAGATCATTTTGATCTGGTTGTAACTGGCATAATTTTGTACATACTATATTTTCCCAGTATTCAAAGAAATTGTAACCTATTATCTTCCATATCAGGAGCATGGACAGCTTCCACAGCCAATGCCTTCCAGTTTATTGGGGTGGATCTTGGGGAGCGAATGTTGGTCACAGCCGTAGAGACCCAGGGCAGGAAGGGGAGCTACGAGTATGTCACAGAATATTACGTCGAGTTCTCGGATGACCGGAACACTTGGCGTTATTATACTAATGAGTTTGGAATGCCCCAAGTAAGCATTAGCTTTTGTCGAAAGCTAGTTTGTCTTGTCAAATCACCTCTACCATTTTACCATCTTCATTTTCTTGTACTTTGATTTATTACTCTGGTTCATAGTCAGTGTTTTGTGTCGGTGTGTTGGCTTTCGCATTTACTACATACGAGATCAAGATATGTATGGCATGCATCTACCTGTAGGTACATTCACAAAGTTGAAGATAACTTGACCGAAATTCCCAGGTGAGGCCATCATTGTAGGGCAATAAATTTATTGCGGATGCCTTGTTGAATCAATAGAGTATGGTAATCCCTCCATAAATCCACATTCGATTAACCCCCATTTAAGCATAATTTTATTTCCAATCAAAACTTCCATCGATTATGCTGAATGCGCAACTCATCGCAATCACCATTTCCAAAACAAATTTGATCATGTACCGTTCGCCATGCTACGTGAGTGGTGCTGTTTACAATATGAACTTTTGTCTGTTGGAGAACAAGTTTAAACATGTATAATTATGGTCATTTCCCTAATAATTCGCCTTCCAAATTTAATTCGAAAACGGCCGATTTTTCCCCCGTCGTGATTTTCTCCATCCTAATGAAGTGAAAAACGGGAGCATTTTCAATAACCGTGAAACAATAAATTCGAACACTCAAGTTTTCGTCGCGGAATTCGTGCCGCTGAAAGTAAAGTGAATATGTTAATAAGAATAATTTGTTACTAAGAATAATTTCTGTATAACTAAATCGTGACCAACGATACGCGTCGACACAGAAATACAAATGTTCAGTTTTTGTTGCGAATTCTCCATGTCATAAAACTATGATCGGAAGTCACTAACCGGGTTCTCATTAGCATGAGGTTGGAGGCGTAAATGCCTATCAACTGGCCATTTTGAGGCACCGACTTATATTTAATGGCAATTTGAATGATATTTCCGATGTCTCATTTTCTTTAATAAACAGATGATATGGAAGGACAAACATAAAAAATGTTTCCCTCTGCTTCTCCCTGTCAGGGCTTCGGCATAATAGTAAGTTTGTGCACAACTCCTATGTCGAGGGAGCCATTATTTCATTTCTTCAGATCCGCAAGAATTGTCCCATACATTTTGACTGCAGCAAGGGAGTAGTTGAGTATTTCATTTGAGCTGCGGGGAGATGTCAATAGACATTGATGCTTTTACCACATGCCTTTACTGAGCTGGTGTAACTTGACTACAATTGTTTTAAAAGCGATACTAAAGTCAAAACGCACGTGTGGTGCTTTTAAGCGTATCATCTCTTTGCACTGGAATGGGATAGACCGTTTGACCTTGAACTTGCAAGTTTGTTTCATAAAATTTGTTTACGTTAAGTTTTACAACGATGATTTCATTGGCTGAGAACAGTCAGCGGGTCGCGAATTACCTTTCCTGGGGTGAGCACGTGATCTTATTGTGTCACGCAAAATAAGGACTCGTCCATGCCTAACCCGCACATGGTTTCAAGTGCCCAGTCAAAATATAATTAGGTCAGATATCCCAGATATTACATCAGACCTCGTGCGGTCTGTAAATAGCAGGCGTCGCAATTCGCGTCGGCTTTCGGCAATGCCGAGGCAAAAAGCTGACGTACATTTGTTTTGCGTCGGCCAAAAAACAGCCGATGCAACAAGATTTTTTGTCTCAAGATTTTATTGCAAAAAGATATGGCAGAGTACAAGAATAAACAAAAATATCAGTGGAACGTGACACTACAGAAACTTTCCATCACGCGCTTCCACGTGCTTGTCGCATGCTTCAAATTATGATACCCTCAGACTCCGCTGTGGGAGAGTGCGCGTGTTTGGGGAATCCGGGTTGACCGACTTCTCAAGGTGCAGGTATTGGGCAGGTCGCGATGACTGGGTACCGCTGTATGATGGTCGTTCGTCGATATCTGTGTGGTGGCTATTTGAAACCTGAAAAACAAGAATTATAATACAGGGCCATTCTATAATTTCGTGTGTGACATTCAGAACATTTTTTGCAAACAGTTTGTCATATATATTCCAAATGGCTGACAGTGCAAAACTTTTAATGGCTTGAAACAAAATTATGTTGGACAAGATAGAAACTCAGATAAATAAATTCCTGATGGAATGTTTATAGTATGATGTAGTTGACTGCAAACATTGTGTTACGTGTGTGACTGAAAAAGGACATCATTTTTGGTCATGGTTTTTGCAGCAAAATCTGTCTGATTCTATGACTTCTTCTGGACCATTTTTGTCATCAATATTTTACCATTGATTCAATCAACACACAATCACAGAATTTAGTCAATAGGTCCATTGTCTGTTGTAAAAAATTCCAGATAACTCTCAATACGTGTGTGACCATCAAATGTGTTACGTGTGTGACCTCTGAATCCAAATTTGAAAATACATTTTTACGTATCCTTTTAGCCATGGAACTAATATCTGACATTACAAAAGCATGAAAAATGACCAAAAACAACTTTTTTCCAATGAAGTAGGCTCTCATTTGCAAATTGTCCGGTTATGAGGGGGTCAGTCAGTCAGTCAGTCCATCCGAATCCTTTCGTCGGCAAAATAAGAACAGTTGACATTAGAACCCTGATTTTTGGCATGAACGTGCATTAGGGGACTGTTACCAGCAAGTTCTGAGCTGACCTACATTTGATGAAAATTTGACCTACTAGATGACCTATAACATTACGTTAAAATGTGTTACGTGTGTGACCTCTGAATCCAAATTTGGAAATACATTTTCACATATCTTTTTAGCCATGGAACTAATATCTGACATTACAAAAGCATGAAAAATGACCAAAAACAACTTTTTTCCGACGAAGTAGGCTCTCATTTGCAAATTGTCCGGTAATGAGTGAGTCAGTCAGTCCATCCGAATCCTTTCGTCGGCAAAATAAGGAGTTCATTTGGCATGAACGTGCATTAGGGGACTGTTACCAGCAAGTTCTGAGCTGACCTACATTTGATGAAAATTTGACCTACTAGGTGACCTATAACATTACGCTTGGACCCCCAAGTCATCTTCATTCTACTTCGTAGGTCCTGTGCGTTAGTCACACTAATGTATTTCAGCATAAAATCATTTTAATCCACTGAAAACTACATCAGCAATATACTCATGTATATAGATGTACATTGAAATTTTCCAAAGCTGTTAGCTGTACTCAAAAATAAAATAATGTATTGTAGCCTTTTAGTGAAATTCAAAATGTAACCTGGAGTCAGTGGGTTTTGGACTTAGTGGCAAGTTTTTTTTTACCATTTTCTCCATGCTGTAAAATATTTTGTCTGGCACAGAGGGCCACTACCATTGATTGCCAGCCTTCTCCATAACTGAAACCTCAGTTTCATTTTCTACTACTCAAGTGACTTCTCGTGGATAATGGTCTCCATCATAATCGACAACCCACCACTCCCCCACTTCTAGTCTTTCAGTGCTTACCTGTACATTTGATGCACCAGCAGTGACCAACTCATCTGAGTCAGTGACTAACTCATCTGAGTCAGTGACTAACTCATCTGAGTCAGTGACTAACTCATCTGAGTCAGTGACTAACTCATCTGAGTCAGTGACTAACTTATCTGAGTCAGTGACTGACTCATCTGACGATTTGTCAAAATTATCCCCAAAAGTCAGGGGCAGATAATCCAGTGGTTGGGAGATGACTTTTGGGGATAATTTCGACCAATCGTCGCTGATAATATTGTATAGCCTGGTACTCAAAATTCTGATTGAAGTGTTGTTGGCCGGAGAGCTGGCTAAAAGTTTGAAAAGCCATATGTTTTGGCACAAAGAATGAAGTTCTGTCCTCAAGGGAATGTTTAGATATAAGCGTATATTCCGAAGGTTGGTCCACTTGGGAGGTAATAAACGAATGGCATTTGGAAAGGTTGGCTTTCGTTTTTTGGGGGGAATGTTTTGAAATGACCGTATATCATAGAGGACAGGGTATGGTAGATGATTAAAACCTGTAACTCGGCTTGACATTATAGGGAATGACTTTAATTGAGCCAAAGATGAAAGATATATTAATTTTCAATTTTTTTTTGAAAAAAATTATACGTAGACATCGACCATCCAATATCCCACAGGCCAGGCAACTGTGACCAAACACCTGAGTGCAGCGAAGAGGTTACAATCTTTTACTTGTATTACATTCACGTGCAACACCAGTTAAAATGTGAAATAACTTATTCACCAAGAACAACTTGATACAGTCCCTTTTATTACATGTACATGTAACAAGTATAAAATGAAAAGTATGTTGATAGTGTATACCTGAGTTACACCTGCATATTATGTTTTTAGCATTTAAGAAGTGAATGTGAATGGCCATCCAAATTAACAGTGAATTGGATTCATCAGACACTTTACAAACTTAATTATAACGCATTTGATTCATGGTCACACACGTAACATGCGGTCACACACGTAACAATGTTACGTGTGTGACCATTTCAAAATCTTGATTTACAGTAAACCTTAATTGACCTCAAAGGTTTATTTATGTGTTACAAACCAATAAGGTATATTTTATTTACAAACATAGTAATTGTGGTATTATATCAGTCCTTGAGCATACAAGGAGAATAACGACCAATTTTGTTACGTGTGTGACATTTCAAACATACACTATAAAGCCTATTCATTTTGTATGGAGTACTTAGCATGTTTAAGAGAATTTTAAAAATTGTCTATTTACTGAATAACTTCTGTCTATTAGCTTTATCTGACATATTTATTGGAGAAGTTATATTTTATATTTTATTTTAGATCCTGGCCTCAAATTAGGGTAAATAATGTTTAAAATGAACATCAACTACCTGCGAGGCAAATTTACCTGGATTCCAACAATATCTGTCTTGCAACCTTAAACAAAATATTTTTAAGTAGCATTTGGGCAAGGACTGTTGACACGACAGCAATAGTTTGGGTGAAAATCTCATTTGAAATTTTGACGATTTTGTCCAATAATTTATAGAATGACCCTACAACTGAATAAGCACTGTCCTAGCCGGTCTAGTTTTTCTAACAATACCATTTTGAATTATGACGACAGATGTGCTGGAACGCGTATAGTACAATACAATATTACCAAAGCCGAAAGGAGCACCTATCCGGACCCTCGTTTAATTTCATCAGCTTGGCCGAGATCTAAATATAGTATGGTGCTCGGGTGAGAAATTTGCTTCCGAATTACTGCGCTGATCAAACTGGTGATCGATGATTTCGTATGCATGCAGGTCGGCCAGAATTATGCCAGTTAAAAAGACAACGGTTGAAAAATGGGGTTTGGAATGTATCAATATGATTCTAGCGAATGACGGAAGGACTGTCGAGAAAATATATTGCAGTATTTGCAGAGAATACGCCGCGGGAAAACAAACCAGTATAGCACGTGGCTTGAAGGGGGCCGTTTCCGGCCTTGTGGATCATTGGGTGACAGGCACAGAAAACATCAAGAAATCCAACGCGCTCGACCATGTCACAAAATCGACAACACATAGAAATGCCGTCTTAGTTAAAAATTGTCCTGCTGAAACCAATGCCAACTGGACTGAGGGTGCACGACAGACAACAATACCAGAAAATGTCGTGAAAATAACGCAAATGGCATGTTTGTTCTAAATGGTTTGTAACTGTTACTATGATGGAAATAAAAACAGGACAACAGACACGAGTGAACTTATTTATTGATTATACTTAACATTGAAAGACCTTTCAACCTTTCTGAAACTGATAAGTAGCTTTCAAAAAAAGTGCCGAGGCAAACTGCATTTTTGCTGAGGCAAAATACGGCTCTTTTTTTGCCGAGGTAAAATTCTGAATTGCGAGGCCTGAAATAGACTAGGCTTTCCCCAGATCTGTGTATCGTCGGCATTATTCTTTGTCCTTGTTTCCTGTACACTCTCTATATGTGTAGTCTACAGTCTGATGGCCAAGATTCCCTCTTGCAGCCAACTAGTAAGTGGACCATCCCTCACACCCCTATCCTGACTTTGGATTTTTCCATTTCATGCGGTGTTCTCCGAAGGACAAGCTGGGCATGCTAAAAATAAACTAAACACTGTGACAATCTGTGTTCACATTTACCTGGATGTGTAGTTTGTGAATGAAGTGATGAGAGGAGTCGCGACTCCAAACAAGGTAGCCATTGGAAATTTAAATATCAAAAGAGCTGCAGCGATGTCATTGGCGTTTCAGTTGGAAATTGAGGGGCACTCAGGGGTTATACTATCACGTCGTGTGACGTGAACACATCAATCGATACAGCCGATTAAAAGACCGTAACACTTGGAGGATTCGAGTGTTGAAAGCCAGTTGGATTTACAATATAAATAACAAGCGAATGGACAAAAATGGATTATATATATCACGATGTAAAATATCCCTGAAGCTCAAGGAATCCAACACAGTTTTCGGTAAATTTAATCTGAAATCTATTTGCAGTGAATAATAATTCGAGACCGCGAATTTTTGTTTCATTCACTTTCCAGTTCTGTGTTCGTTTCAAGTTTGTTTCATGTACATGTACAGTGCACATTAATAATGACAATAAAGAAAATATATATAAAAAATACGGCCTTTTTCTGGTACATGCTATCAGATAATTATCCTGTATGTTAAGTCATCAAGGGGGAGAAGAATCAGAGAACCTGTGTGGATTGGATGAAGAATGCAGGATGGAGAAAATCGTTTATATGAGAACGAAAAACGAAAAATTTAGTTGCTGTGAAGAAATCTGATGCAATCCACAAGCACACATTGCAAATTGATATAACAGGAAACGTCACCCGACAGAGATTGAACTCTCCCCCTACCTGCATGGGCCTCTTGTGTAGCCGACCCATGTGCATCACACACTATGAATAAAGGGCAGGTCAGGCAGGTCAATAAGGGATAGCAAGGTGTTCGGCATATACGATGGACAAATGGATTAAGATTCAAAATCTCTCAAATTTGTTACTTAATATAATAATGTGTTTCTTTCTATTATTACCAAGTCTTCATTCGTATGTTATATTAATTCAAAACACGATAACTTTGATTCTCCAACTTGTTCACAAAATTCACCCGATTACTATATAGTTTTACGATATCATAAATAGCCACATCAGACTTTTCATAAAACCAATTCGGAATGCTGATATTTCTCCCTAAAGAGTTCCAGAATCTTTTGAATGAACTATGATAGAGGTATCAAACATAATACACAGTAATAAATAGATCACAACGATCGCGGTGAAACGGTCTGCCAATTTGGATTTCCGTGAAAATTAGTGTAACATATAATTTGAACACAAGCGTTTTTCTGGAATTAGCTCGACAAATAATTCGAAAGCAACCAATTTTTGGAGTTGCGAGTTTCATCACTGCATCGCGAATTATTAGGAAAATTTCCGTATTCACTCGTAATTAATTACTTAATTAGTTGTGATAGATAGAGCACTGAAGGACAAACTTTTAATCCTTGGTAGGCTTTTGGAGTGTCATGTGTTGTCTCTTTGAATAGGGTGTACATTCGCTTTACTGTGGGCCACATTTTCTGGGATTCCAGGTGTGATATTTTAATTTATCAACCAGATTATAATCTCAAGAATACTTCTGCAATCTCGGTAAACTGTGTTGGTATGCTCACAGAGATAGACATCAATGTTTACTCGGATTGAACATTTATACTCTCTTAAGTTTTTGTTTCAAATATGGCTGATGTATGGCAAACAAACCTGGGAATGTAACTTATCATAGAAATTTCTCAAAAACAGAATTGCCTTGGTTACTTCCCTTGGACACATGTTCTTGCCTTAATTATTGAACTTGAAACAGGAAGTACCAATTCTGGAATTAAGTTGAACTAATATTGTGTCTGTCAGATATCTTTTTATCAGGGATGATTAATGATAGTGAACAGGATCAGTGACGTCGTCATGATCATGGGTGAAATGAAGAGATATAGTCACCGGAAGTGAGGTCATCAGGGGAAATTGACTGAACATAATATCAGTCTGCATGTTCAGGTTCAAGATCCTCGCGAGCCAGTGTATCGACTGATCTGTTAGGATTGATACACTGGCTTGGTTAGTTACCCATAGCAGATCTGGATATAAATAGGTTTTCTCTAAATCCTACCATTTGGTGAATGCACTAGGCTGGCTGATTATGTCAGCACGCTGCAAGGTACGAGATGTGACCGTTTTGAATTTCCTCGCTGCAAAAAATGCAGGTTTAGGATACTGACATGCTAATTCAAAACAAGCAAGGGGGATGCAATGTAGGAGATTGTATAATAGCGACATTGACTCAAGAACTGATTTGAATCACCAAAATGTCCAGGTAAACCCTCAGGTGAGGATTTAGGATTTACCTGGACTTGAGAAGATGGAGACCACTGTGTTTGATGAAGTCAATTTAATGTGCAAAGAATTATTTTTGTTAGTGTGATACATTGTACCTCGTGTACAACCCACACCCATTTATGTGGGCAAATCTGTAAGAGTTCCCACTCCATACCTAGATGTTCAAGGACACGACCAAACCTGATCATGAACCACATGTCCCCTTTTCCCAATAGCTTATTCGTCAGTACCATTTATGCCAATTTAGTAAGTTATACATCCTTGTTATGTAACAGTTTGACAGTTATTGTGCATGCATTATCTTCTTCCTTTTAGATATTCATAGGCAACAAGGAAAGTTTTACCAAAATAAAAAACACATTCCGTTACCCTGTGGTGGCTCGTTACATGCGAATCAACCCCCAGCGCTGGAACACCAGAATTTCTATGAGAATAGAGTTCCACGGATGTCAGTATGGTAGGTTCTACCCTGATCATGTTTACTCCATCATACATGGATACAGATCTAGTCTGATGGGATCGTCATGTGACTACACGTCACACGTTTTATCCTATGACTGTATGTCCTACTTTTTACCCTGTGACTCTATGTCCCACTTATTACCCTGTGACTGTATGTCCCACTTATTACCCTCTTACTGTATGTCACACTAATGACCATGTGACTGTATGTCACATATTTTACCCTGTGACTGTATGTCCCACTTTTTACCCTGTGACTGTATGTCCCACTTATTACTCTTATGTCACACGAATGATCATGTGACTATCTTACTAATCATACTGTGACTGCATATGTTACACCAATCTCCATGAGGCTCTTTGTCACACTAATCACCTTGTGACTATGTCACACCAATCACCCTGTGACTGTATGTCACACAAATCACCATATTATTATATGCAGGCCTTCAAGTGCCTCCTATATTTCCCTATATTTTTTAGTCATTCCTATATTTTACTCAAAACCTCCTATATTTCCTATATTTTAACTTTTTCTCATGAAAACTTTCATGAATGCTATGTAATGAGTCAAACGGACACGAGGAAATACATTTCAGAAAATTTTGGCCTAGGGGTATTGTCGTCATCATGTACGGCTGTCCGGACGTCCGTACGTCCGTTACCGCGATATCTACAGAACCGTTTCATGCATGGCAACCAAATTTGTTACATCTATTTATCTTCACGTAAATCAGAAGCCTATCGAAAATGAGTCATCTCGGACAATATTTTGCAGAGTTATGCCCCTTTTTACAAATAAAAATCCATTTATGATTTGTTATTGTGATAATTTCAGAACCGTTTCATATACAACATCCTAACGTGATACAGTTGTTTCTCTTGACCTGAACCAGATGCCTATCGAAAATGAGTCATGTCCGAAAGTATTTTGCAGAGTTATGCCCCTTGTCTAATAAAATCCACTAATTCCTATGTTAAGTTTGCATATAATTTCTATATCATGTTTGTATACTATCACATTTATTTATTGATTGGATGACTGATTTATTGATTTATTCTCTTACACAAGGCGAAGAATGCCTGCAAATCTGTTTTGAAAATGACACTAGATGCCTATCGAAAATGAGTCGTGTCAAAGTATTTTGCAGAGTTATGCCCCTTGTCTAACAAAATCTACCAATTCCTATGTTAAGTTTGCATATTATTTCTATATCATGTTAGTATACTATCACATTTATTTATTGATTGGATGACTGGAAAACTTTTTTTTTTCAAAGAAAGTACACTTACAATACCAGGGGTAAATATTTCTTCCCACAAGCCAATCAATTGCTAGAGACACCCTTACATTATAATAGCTGGGGTTCAGAGCCGAGGGGTTTCGATAGCGCAGCTTCATGTCTATGGTCTGTTGCAATCATATCTAGGTCCAGTGACGTCACACTGCTTTAATACATATATTTCAAACTTTGTATGCACTTTCCAATGCTTGATTCAAGCTTAAGGTGTACATACTTTGAGTTTCAACACAGACTCACTGTTCCAATGTGCATGTTTCACAAAAATCGGAGAAATTAAATGCAAGATTCAAATTGACTTGACACTTATGAGTTACCTGGCATCTCCCAGATTTTGGTGAAACATTCACATTGGAACAGTGAGTCTGTGTTGAAACTTGAAGTATACACACCTTAAGCTGGAATCAAGCATTGGAAAGTGCATACATAGTTTAAAATATAAGTATTTAGACTGTGTGACGTCACTGGACCTAGATATGATCGCAACACACCACCATAGAATACCATGCTTTATTTGCAGTTTATTCTGTGTAATAAATTCGTAAAAAATTACAATAAATATTTTCCCACACTGTTTGCAATGGTCTTTCATGTGATGGAAACTTTACTTGAGGGTTTATGATCACTTTAAACACCAGAAAACTACCAAGTTTAGAACATACAATGTAGTACAGACCTGTCTTACACTCCTTTATTTCCTATATTTTCTTATATTTTATTCAGAAAATTCCTATTTATTTCTCCTATATTTTTGCAAATTTCCTCCTATATTTTCTCTGTGAGCCACTTGAAGGCCTGTATGTGTCACACTAATCACGCTGTGACTGTATGTCATACAAATCACCCTGTGATTAGTGTCTCACTAATTATCTTGTATGTCACACCAATTCACCCTGTGACTGTATGTCACACTAATTAGAGCATTTCCACAAAGTGGATGCTCTTATGTTTTCATGAGAAACAGCTCCGCCGGATCCGCCATCGCGACTTTAAACGTGAATATCTCTAAAATCGTTAAATATTTTTGGATCACTACTTTGTGTGCTATCTCCTTAGGCCTGGGAAATTTGTCTGGTTGTGTTTCGATAGCCGCTGCTCACTACTAGGTGGCACTTTAGTCAGGGCATAGGTAAACCTTTCCCTGACGATTTTGTCTGAACGGCTTGTCTGATTTCTTTGAAATTTTATTACAGTGGTCTTGAAGGATAGGCAATGTGCTGAAAAGGTTTTGGTGTAACTGGCATAACTATAAAGGCAAGTTTTTTGCATCTCAAAAAAAAAAAAGAAATGTGAAATGAAAATTCACCAATTCGCTTGGAGAAATATTTAAAAACTGTTCTATTGTAGGTTGCCAAGCATAAATATAGGATTGCCAACATGAAAATTCCCTTTTTGCGCACCCTTTTGGTGCGGACATTTAAATGAAAAATCTCAATTATCTGACTTAACGTCAAAACCCCTAGAACCATTATCTTGATTAAAATTTTGTTTCATTGAACTCTTGTGTGCCTTTTCTCAGGGATTTAGATTTCACCTGCTTGTTTTTCGTAGTATTTGGTCATCACTAGGTGGCACTATAGACTTGAATTCGGGTAAACATGTGTAACATGATATATTCTAAATAACTTGTTTGATTTCCATGAAATTTGGGTATAATGATCTTGCAAGATAGGCAAAGGACTGACAAGATTTTGGTGGTGTTGGCGAAATCATGGGGCACGTTTTTGCATCTCAAAATAATATTTTTTTTCACAAAAATGAAAATTTGTTTCTTAATCAGGGAAAAGTAATTCTGTTTTGCTGAACATGAATGTAACATTTCCAGTGTTATAATTCACATCCCTTGTAAACCGAATGGCCATTTTTTTTAGATATATGAAATTCTCATGACATTAGTTTGAATAAAATCACAAATTTCACTCAGTTAATGCTCTTTTTTTGTTGTTTTATGTGGAGGTTCCCAGATTTATTTGAAACTCGAGACTGAAATTGCACATACCGTTGTATTTTGACAGCATCGTTACAACTGTTGATAATTATTTTTTTAATTGAAAAAGTAGAAAGATTTTTGAAGTGGAACTTCTACATATCTGCTATATGGCACATCCCATCTGGGAATTTTTTACATGTATATGTAATTGAAGTAATCCATTGGAACCACTGATGATCTTCCAATAAGAGAGAAGAAAAGCAATTCTGAGTAGGGATGACAATTTCATTCTGTATATTTCGCTATTAGTCATAGCATCTTCAGCAGTGAACAAAGTTACAAACAGCTCCATATACACTGTATATATACACAGCATAATGTGATCTTAGCCAATACACATTTATGAATAGGTAAGGCAGTAAATTATGTCCGTCAGGTTGGACAGATATTAAAATGCTGTCATTTCCAGAAATTGTTAAATGTTAAGCGATAACCTGACCGCGATCTACAAATGGTGTTATTCAGGTGATACAATACACACTCTAATTGATGAAAACAATACTGTACATAATCTGCTTATTTGGCATGAACTAAGTAAACTGTACACAAATGAATAAAGTATGGTGATATAGTGGGTATGTACCTGCATTGAATATTTCTACATGTCATGAAGTTTGGATAAGGACCATCATTTTAAGATAATATAGGTATAATTTTCTTGGCAATCCACATCAGAATTGATGGAAACCTACAAATGTTGTAACTCTCATGTTTCATAATTGTATATTCCCATGTGAGTTACAACGTTTGTAGGTTTCCATCAATTCTGATGTGGATTTCCAAGAAAATTATACCTATATTATCTTAAAATGACAGTCCTTATCCAAACTTCATGACATGTAGAAATATTCAATGTAAGTACATACCCACTATATCACCATACTTTATTCATTTATGTACAGTTTCTTTAGTTCTTGCCAAATAAGCAGATAATGTATTGTTTTTCTCAATTAGAGTGTGTATTGTATCACCTGAATCACACCAGCGTAGATCGCCGTCAGGTTATCGCTTAACATTTAACAATTTCTGAAAATGATGGCATTTTAATATTCGTCCAACCTGACTGACATAATTTACTGGCTCACATTATGCCTTGTATATATACTGTGCGCATGGAGCTGTTTGTAACTTTGCTCATTGCTGAAGATGCTATAATTAATAGCAACTCAAGAAGTCTAAATCTGGGAGAATCACAAGAACATGCAAATTCGCAAAAAAGATCAAGCCCTTCAGGTTGGCACATCATTTGAGATTGCACATCATTGGCAATGCACATCATTCAAAATAATACATTTATTTAAAAATATTATTTAGCGAAATATGCAGAATGAAATTGTCATCCCTACTCGGAGTTGCTTTTCTTCTCAAAAGTTGAAGTGAATTTTGACAGAATATTTAGACTTTGAAGATGATATTTAATGATGCTTCAAAATGAACTGAATTTTTGGTGTCATCCTACTGTCTGTTTGCCTGTCGGTCTCTCTGTCTGCCCATCTTTCTTGTCATACCACATATGCAGCTGGTGATGGATCAGAAGCCTAATTAATGAAATTGACCTACCTTCACGTGTTTTATCTAGGTCAAATTTAGCATTAGCAATAATTGTCCTCCGCCACAAAGTGGTGGGAGGACTTGGAAATGCTAGCCGTCCGTCCTTCCGTCCGTCCGTTCGTCCCACATCTTGTGAACGCGATATCTTGAGAACAATTCAACCAATCGACTTCAAACTTGAGAAGGTGCTTCACATCAGTTGGACGGCCATTGGTATTGATTTTCACTGAGGTACGTAATCCAAGATGGCCGCCATCGACCATATTGGATTCTGTCCGTCCCACATCTTGTGAACGCGATATCTCAAGAACAATTCGACCAATCGACTTCAGATTTGAGAAGGTGCTTCACATCAGTTAGACAGCCATTGGTATTGATTTTCACTGAGGTACGTAATCCAAGATGGCCGCCATCGACCATATTGGATTCTGTTCGTGCCACATCTTGTGAACGCGATATCTTGCGAACAATTCGACCAATCGACTTCAAACTTGAGTCGACTTCAAACTTGAGAAAGTGCTTCACATCAGTTAGACGGCCATTGGTATTGATTTTCACTGAGGTACGTAATCCAAGATGGCCGCCATCGACCATATTGGATTCTGTCCGTCCCACATCTTGTGAACGCGATATCTCAAGAACAATTCGACCAATCGACTTCTATCTTGAGAAGGTGCTTCACATCAGTTAGACGGCCATTGGTATTGATTTTCACTGAGGTACGTAATCCAAGATGGCTGCCATCGACCATATTGGATTCTGTCCCTCTCACATCTTGTGAATGCGATATCTCAAGAACAATTTTACCAATCGACTTCAAACTTGAGAAGGTGCTTCACATCAGTTAGGCGGCCATTGGTATTGATTTTCACTGAGGTACGTAATCCAAGATGGCCGCCATCGACCATATTGGATTCTGTTCGTCCCACATCTTGTGAACGCGATATCTCAAGAACAATTCCACCAATCAACTCCAAGCTTGAGAAGGTTCTTCACATCAGTCAGACGGCCATTGGTATTGATTTTCACAGAGGTACGTAATCCAAGATGGCTCTCATTGACCATATTGGATTCCATCCGCCCCAGATCTTATGAACGCGATATCTCGAGAACAATTCCACCAATCAACTTCAAGCTTGGGAAGGTTCTTCACATCAGTCAGACGGCCATTGGTATTGATTTTCACTGAGGTACGTAATCCAAGATGGCTGCCATTGACCATATTGGATTCCATCCATCTTGGATCTTGTGAACGTGATATCTCGAGAACAATTTGACCAATCGACTTCAAACTCGAGAGGGTGCTTCACATCAGTTAGACAGCCATTGGTATTGATTTTCATTGAGGTAGTATGTGATCCAAGATGGCTGCCATTGACCATCTTGGATTTCACTCACCCATATTGTACCCGTCTGTGTTGTGAACGCGATATCTTGATCTATTCCACCCATCGATTTATAAACCTCACCATCCACAAATCCATATACAACTACAGACTTACATTCCAGTGTTACACTACCCATTATTGCTTCCCAAACCTCCTCAAATTGTCTCAACAATTCCAGATAAATGTCTCTTTCCACATACACATATCCACTTTCCAAGTTATATTTAAGGAGATAATGAAAACGTATATGCTGCATGCTCTCAAACAGGCTACTTGGCGGAGGACCTGCTAGCTACTCAGCTTGTTTTTAAAGGAGTGAAGATGGGCTCTCCAAAGTCATCATACTTGTGAAATTGCTGACTGACTAGAAGCCTATCCCAGTTGACTGAACCTATTTTCTCAAGGTTATACAGTGCTGGTCGTGAGAGGCGAGCGGTCGCTCGCGCGCGCCTCATGCTCGCCTAAATTCCAATTATGGCGAGTATTGAAGCACTCGCCATAATTTGTGGGAAACAAAAATTTAGACGAAGTCCAAATGTGAACCATTAATTTTCACCACCAAAATATTGTTTAGAAGAATGTTCAAATACAGATTAGGGAGACATAAACTATCAAGCTCCAGTGATTTAGTCACAAGCGTGTCAGTTGTCCCGTTTCATTTCGAAAGTAAAAGTGGTACCGGGTATGTTGTTGTTGTTGCAAATCTACACTTGCCTCATGGTGGAGTTCTGTGCTATTGCACAGTTACTCTGGCCGCAATAAGCTCTTGCATATTACTTCATATCGTTTGCTTTATACTGGTGTCAGTTTTATTGAGTTCTGGTCAACAACTTTTCAAATGCTAGTCTCAAAAAACATCGTTTGCAGTGATCCATCACAGAGAGCACATGGTTATACAAATTCACCAAATTGCGGATTTGAGAAAGATCCGGAAGCGGACTTTTGAGAAAAATCAGCGAGCAGACTTTGCAAGTAGTTTCTTCAGTCAGTGTTTTTACTTTAATTTGTTATTTATAAATCTAAAATGTCAATTATCATCAGCTACCAAAGAAACCATAACTTAAGAAAAACCTTTTAAACACAGAGCTACAAAAGTGATGTATTCTCATTTTACCGATAATAAAAAATGTTTTCCTGGCTCCTTGAGTCTAATTTGGCAGTATAATTTGGAGTCACTCGCCTAAACATTTTCCAAGGAGAGTGACGGTCACTCGCCCATACTCGCCTTACAGCTTTTTGAGGCGAGTGATGGTTAGCTCTCCTGCATTTTCCTCACGGCCAGCACTGTTACATACTTTATATAATGATATAACATGAAATATAGCTAGGCATTCTAAATTTGATACCACAGTCCCCATATGCAACTGATGATGGACCTGAAGTCTATGACTGACGTTGACCTATTTTGTCAAGGTCAAAAACTGTATGTTAAGTCGCATGTTAACTGCCAACATACCCTCCAAATCTAACAGTCATAATTTTGTTGTGGCTGTGGTTGTCTTCCAGAACAATCTAGCGAATTTTGCATGTGTTCCAACAGCCTCAGCTTTCAACAGTAACTTAAAACAATGCTGTATCAGCTGAGATGTTGAAACACCCTCCATTTCCTAGCTCTGACATACTGCATCACTGACGAAATAAGGGTACCATGACTGAGTGATAGATCACACAGCCAGTGAAGGTTCCTGATTTACATTGAATGTCATTATTGCCAAAGTAGTATTAGCAGCATTTTACAACAACAACAATTCGCTGACTTACAGTGAAAAATTATAGTGAAAGGTATTTATTTTTTGTTGTTTTTCATTTTTATTTGCTGGCTTTGTTTCAGATAGAATACAACAGCCTAATTCATACAATCAGGAATAAAAATGGGGCTAAAGTCTTTGTTACAACTTTCATGGGAAATATAAAAGTGGCAATTTGAAATTTTATTTTTATTCGATTTTTTAATGTCGGTGGGCCCATGAAATGCAAAATAAAGTTGGTGTTGCCTCACACTGGGTTTCGCTCATTGATGAAGAAATCCCTTCTCAGAGGCTTTTCTACCAGTGATGATTCCTGATTGCTCATCATGCAGGGATATGTGCCCCACACTCTGTCACATCCTGAAAAAAATTGCCACCCCTAATAGGGGGTGTGCCCAAATTGGGGAGATCTAAAGCCCTGTGAGTACCAAATTATGTGTTACAAAATTATCTGGGGAAATGCTCTTTGCCCGTTTTTCAAACTAGCTTTCATTAACTGTATGTCAAGCTAATCATCCTGTGACTGTCTGTATGTCAAGCTAATCATCCTGTGACTATATTTCACACTTTATCCCCCTGTGACTGTCCCCCCATACTAATTAACTGTATGTCAAGCTAATCACCCTGTGACTATATTTCACACTTTATCCCCCTCTGGCTGCCCCCCCCCCCCCAATACTAATTAACTATGTCAAACTAATCATCCTGTGACTGTATGTCACACTAATCACCCTGTGACTATATTTCACACGGATCCCCCTGTGACTGCATGTCCCCCCCATACTAATTAACTGTAAGTCAAACTAATCATCCTGTGACTGTCTGTATGTCACACTAATCATCCTGTGACTATATTTCACACTGATCCCCCTGTGACTGTCCCCCCCATACTAATTAACTGTATGTCAAACTAATCATCCTGTGACTATATTTCACACTAATCATCCGCAGACTATATTTCACACTGATCCCCTGTGAGACTGTTCCCCTATTACTAATTGCAACTGTATGTCAAACCAATCATCCTGCACTATATTTTCACACTTTTTGTAATCCCGTACTCCTCCTACTAATTGCTCATGTCAAACTAATCATCCTGTGACTATATTTCACACTTTATCCCCCTGTGACTGTCCCCCCCCCTACTAATTGACTGTATGTCAAACTAATCATCCTGTGACTATATTTCACACTTTATCCCCCTGTGACTTTCCCCCCCCCCTACTAATTGCCTGTATGTCAAACTAATCATCCTGTGACTATATTTCACACTTTATCCCCCTGTGACTGTCCCCCCCCCCCCCTAGTAATTGACTGTATGTCAAGCTAATCATCCTGTGACTATATTTCACACTTTATCCCCCTGTGACTGTCCCCCCATACTAATTAACTGTATGTCAAGCTAATCACCCTGTGACTATATTTCACACTTTATCCCCCTCTGGCTGCCCCCCCCCCCCCAATACTAATTAACTATGTCAAACTAATCATCCTGTGACTGCATGTCACACTAATCACCCTGTGACTATATTTCACACGGATCCCCCTGTGACTGCATGTCCCCCCCATACTAATTAACTGTAAGTCAAACTAATCATCCTGTGACTGTCTGTATGTCACACTAATCATCCTGTGACTATATTTCACACTCATCCCCCTGTGACTGTCCCCCCATACTAATTAACTGTATGTCAAACTAATCATCCTGTGACTATATTTCACACTTTATCCCCCTGTGACTGTCCCCCCCCCCCCCTACTAATTCACTGTATGTCAAACTAATCATCCTGTGACTATATTTCACACTTTATCCCCCTGTGACTGTCCCCCCATTCTAATTAACTGTATGTCAAACTAATCATCCTATGACTGTCTGTATGTCACACTAATCATCCTGTGACTATATTTCACACTGATCCCCCTGTGACTGTCCCCCCATACTAATTAACTGTATGTCAAACTAATCATCCTGTGACTATATTTCACACTTTATCCCCCTGTGACTGTCCCCCCCATACTAATTAACTGTATTTCAAACTAATCATCCTATGACTATGTCACACTAATCACCCTGTGACTATATTTCACACTGATCCCCCTGTGACTGTCCCCCCATACTAATTAACTCTGTCAAACTAATCATCCTGTGACTGTATGTATGTCACATTATTATGTTTGGTTGGTTGATTATCATCAACTATTTGTTCCGACTTTCCTGTTCAATGTTTTAATCTGCTTTCTGTTATGCAGAATGTGTCCCCATTTCTAGGGTACTGCTCCACCCTATATCTCCTAAATCCCCCACCCCCTCCCTCCACCCAATAATCGGATATATTCCAAAAACTCAAATCATTCTTGTTGAGAAAGCAACTTATGACCCTAAATATGTTTTCGGCTGCTCATATGTATGCCAATACCTTGAGAGGGCTCGAAACTTACTACATTGTTTGATTATTTCAATCTGGCCATTGATTTATTGAACACTTGTTCTTTCTTTTTTCAAAAGCTGCTGATCCAGTTACCTTTGGCAACAGTTTTATTACTTTAAATTTGAGTCCCAATAATAACCCGGGCAACCAGCAAGGTAACAGCTACACCATCCAGACGATGACAGACTCCCTCAAACTGAGGTTCCGTACTGATCAGCCTAATGGTATACTGTTCTATGCCGTCGGCAACCAGAAAGATTATTTCGCTTTGGAGTTGAAACGAGGCTATTTGTACTTCCATTTAAATCTTGGTGAGTGGATTTATTTATTGCGAACTTGTTCCATGTAATCTTGTTAGAAATATTTCTTAACATCGGACAAACTGAAGTCTGATCTTCATAAAAGACTGAAAATTTATCAAATTTAATTAACATTTCATTGCCTGTGTTCAGGTTCCATCCAGCATTCATCAGGGGAGACAACAATGATTGGGGGCAGTTTATTGGATGATTATCAGTGGCATGACATCATCGTGAACAGAGAACGGCAGAATATCGTGTTGGTTGTTGATAGACTCGAAACCCGAATGGAGAGCAATGGAGACTTTTTCCGCCTTGACCTCGATAAACAGGTAAACAAATAGAATTTGTCAATATTTTTACTTGTGAAAACAAGAATTTGTTTCACACTCCAGTTAAGATAATTCTCATATCCCTAATTCAGAAGACCATGCAGTATTCTTAACCAATTTGTTCTGATTATAGAAGAAAACAGAAACAAGATTTACCATTGTAGATCAATATAAAGCTTGTGCTAAGCTCTTGCCCAATATGGGGCCCTCGGTGGCCGAGTGGTCTAAGGCGCTTCGCTGGTGACCGCTAGCCTTACACCGCTGAACCGGCACGGGTTCGAGCCCAGCTGGTCCATGTGTGAAAGTTTGTCAGTTACTTGCCGAAGGGCGGTGGTTCTCTCCGGGTACTCCGGCTTCCTCCACCAACCAAACTGACTGTCACCATATGAGTGAAACAAACTTGAGTGTGACATTAAGCCAAATTCCCTCCCTCCCTCCCACTTGCCCAATATACATAGAGAAAGGTTATCACCCAGTAAAACTATAAGCTCATACATTCCCCTACGTCTTCGAGGCCTAATAAAATTTACTGCAAGATCTTTTGTTGCAAGTTTTGTTCGACATATATATTCTTGAGTGATGATTAGTTTCAATGTAGATGTTAAAGGAGTACTTACTTTATTTTATATAGGTTCCTATTACAAAGGTTAGGCTCTTAAATAAATGTAATCAACTGTTTTACTGTCGTTGACGGTGATAACCTACTATTTTTATTCAAATTTGTGAAGCCATGTTTCCGCTTTGAGGTCGACGTGGGCGCCACCATGTTGCCTGTGGGATGACGTTACTGATGACGTCAGGATTCAGGACAACGTCCCGGCTAACGCTTGCCCAGGGACGTTCCAACTACGGACATTTGAATTACTCTGTGCCCGAGTTTTAATTCGAGGAAAAAACTGGCGCGACAAATCACACGGGTGTAATTCACAAAAGGAGAGTGGTTTAGGTTATCTCCACCAACTGAAGAAATTCTTCCCCAAGTTTTTCAACTGAAACTTTCTAGATTCAATTTGAACAAAATTTGAAGCTAAACGAGAACACTAAAAGAGCGTCCTCTGCAATTGTCCAGTGATTCCAGTTGAACGATGATGCTTCTAAGTTCGTAAACATTTTCATGATTACACTTGAATTACTAAAATCAACTAGAACGTCAGTGGATTTACTGGGTTTCTTCTCGTGCGAATTATCGGCATTACCAACACGATCAACCTTAAATCTCCATGACGTTATGACGTTTTTAGATGAGTATATACTCACTTCCGCTCATCTAAAAACGTCACACAGTGGTGCAATGGCGGCGCCCAGTGCACGCCGTGGCGAGCAACAAAATATTCAATATTTCTTTTATTTCGCATTCTATCAACATAAATTTTATATAATAAGGTTTGGAATGCGATTGCCGATAAATATAGTCACACTCATAAATAAGGTAAGTGCTCCTTTAACAACAGTTGACTGGCCACAATAAAATTGTTCCTCTGTATTTTTTTTGCGCATGGACAGGTTTATTTGGGTGGCGTGCCCGCTGGTACTTTCAACATGGATGGGTTGTCTGTACGTTACAACTTTCATGGTTGTATGGAGAATGTTGTATTTGATGATATCAAGATTATTGAAGGGGCCCGCAAAGGACTTGCTCGATATGAGACAACCGGAGCCGTTACTTTTGATTGTAGGGTATGTATGTAATACAGGTCATTCAACATACCATATCATGCTTTATCTAAAACATGAGTGGCACTAAAGTGGCACTTTGAGCATCCATCTGTCCATTGCTTTTATCATGAATGCACTATTCCTAAGGTTTTCACCAAATTCTTTGAAACCTCCCTCACGGAAATAGGGCACGCGCGCCCCATCTGTGCCCTACTTGCGCCTTGTCTATCTATTGCGCCCCATTTCTTCGTCCCATCCACCCTGCTGCGCCCTAATTGCGCCCTTGAGCATGTTGAGGAAAGCTAGCAATAGGGCGCGTGCCCTAACTGCGCCTTATTTAGTTTGAAATTTTCTCTGATATTTAGACTGCGCCCTACTTGTGCCCTGTGGACATTGATGTTTTCTCCAAACTTCAGACTGCGCTCTATCTGCGCCCTGTGGACATAACTACTTTTTCGAGAACTCAGACTGCACCCTAAATACGCCCTCTGGACATAACCATGTTATCTAAAATTCAGAGTGAACCCTACATTGTATACTTGTGCCTTCTGGACTTTTTTTCACCAACATTCATTTAGCTAGTAATCACATATGCATGTGTGTCATTTTAAAGACATGTGCATGCATATCTTAGTAAAAAAAGTTTTTCCCAAAAATTCAGACTGTCTGCTTTCTTCACTATTCTGGGCTATAAATTCATTAATGTAAAATTTGGACTTTCATACTAAATTTAATAACATTATTTCAACAAAAAAATCAGACTTGAAGAAGTTATTGCTCCTTATCTGCGCCCCGAGTGCGCCCTACCAGTACATGTACATCATTCATGCTATTATTCTCAGAATGCGCCCTAATTGCGCCCCAACTGCGCCCTATTATCTGCACAATAGCATGTTATCTGATTAGTCAAGACTGTCACATGACCTTTATCTTATTGGCTGATATTAACAAAAGAAAGGCAGACATATTGGTTTTCAAAGAACCATTTTGAATTTGAAGATTTCATGCCCATTTAGCAAGATTTTGGTGAGTGTTATACCTCTGTTTTGTGGATAGTGGATGATGTAAAGGGTTTCACATGTGTGTAGAAGTAATTTGAAGAAAAAAACTCCAGAAAAAGTGAGCAAAAGTGTCAGATGACCTAATGTACCAATTCCACAACAGCTGGCTGTAGTACAATGTACTCCATGCACATATATTTTCTAATAAATGTAATTCTAACCATGAATGCACATTGTACATATAGATGTAAATAATATGTACCTGCAGAGCAAAATTAGATTTATTTAGACTAGTTTGATGCCAATAATCATCTTTCATCTTATATCTTCAATTTATGTACATGATAGATAGATAGATAAACTTTATTTACTGAGGGTAGAACATGGTTAGCCTGTTCTGTTCCCCAACTGCGCCCTAACTGCGCTCTAATTGCGCCCTAACTGCGCCCTATCAGCACAACATTCATGCTATTATTCTGAGAGTGCGCCCTAATCGCGCCCCAACTGCGCCTTTACTACGCCCCAACTGCGCCTTATCTGCACCCTAAGACTGCGCCCAACTGCGCCCTATTCTCTAATAGGGCGCATATAAGGCGCAATTAAAATATTTGGAATGCGCCCTAATTTGCGCCCTAGCCATATTGAGTCTAATGGCAAAATTGGGGACGCAGATAGGGCGCGCGCCCCAACTGCGCCCTAGCTGTCTCAATTCATGCACCTCATTTGCGCCTTAAATGCGCCCTAATTGCGCCCTATTCCCGTATACATATGCGATTGGTGATTGATTAGAAGCCTTTTTAAGTTGCCAAACCTTGACATATTTTCAACAGATGGAATCTTCTCTCTATCAGATCAGATAAGAGCGGAAGGATTCTAGAGGACAGTCACCTTTAACAGACTACTATTTCAGTGTTATTTCCAAATTAGGCCGTCTTTGTGATGTCATCTCTTCAACTTGCATGGAAAGAAAGTTTACTGCAGGTTCTAGTATCGAAATGTGCTGCTGTCATAGCTCTAAATATTGATGTCTGGTTGGCAGGCTGGCTGCTTGGTGTCAACACTCAACAGTCAATTCTCATGTTAGAGCTTTGTGATCACAACAGACATTTTCTCTCATGATGTTGAAGGTTTATATTATATAAACGTAAATCCACTTTCTGATTCACTTGTCTGTCCATTTTGTTCAGTTGAACCCTTGTTTCACAACTATTTTCCTGATATCCACCAAAAGTGGCAAATGCAATAGACTTCAATATTTACACATTTTTCTCTTCTCTCAGCTTGCTCAAATAATCCCGGTGACCTTCAACAGACATGACTCGTATATCAAGGCTAGTGCTGCAGACAACAGTGAATTCCGTGCCAGTATGGAGTTTCGTACTCACGATACCAATAGCTTGCTGGTTTATCATGAAATGACTCAAAATGGAGATGTTAAGGTAAGAAATGGAATGTTGATAATAGATATACCACATGTACATTGTCTAAAGAGAATGATGGAAATAATTTTTCCATAATTTGTGATTGTTAGGCAAGATTAGGCAATGGTTTATGGAAGTCAGTTTATGTTTAATAACATGAAAGTTATTGTAAATTTTGGCAACTTCAGGTCGAAAATGATGTACATGTCAGCGATTTAAAATATTTCCTAGATGACAGAGATGGGAAAGTGACCGGATTCACGAATGCAAATTATGCGGTTAGCCATGTGTTCATGCACCTGCTGCTGGTAATGTCAAAGAATTAACTTGAATTATAGTGAAAGTCCAGAATTAAAAATATTTCGCTCCTTAAGAGATAGGAAAGTGACCTGAATCATGATGACAAATTATGCAGGTAACCCCGCTATATATTTTCGCTATTTCTAAGGCTAGAGGGCTGAAACTTACCACACTATATCTTTGGGTCAAGCTCTACCAGAAAATGTAAACAAATCCAAGATGGCCACCATGATGATGTCACTGTGACGTCATTTTCAAAAAGAGCATTTTTGGACGATTTTCGGTCAAAATCGTTGATTTTTTTTATTTTTGTTTTTTCTTCTCAAAAACTGCATGATAAATTAGTAAATAATAATCTGATATGAAATAAAATAAGTTTTACCCACTTTACCGTAGAGAAAAGCAACAATTTTGAAGAAATATGACGAAAGCATAACTTTTTCCGGTACCCCCACATGGCCGCCATTTTGAATTTACCCATGATCCTCCGCTCATGGGGTTATGCAAATAGGCTCAAAATGACTCCAATACAACACCCTATAACGTCACGAATGTTTCAGCTTTCCATTTTTTGGCGTTTCAGAGATATCGCAGAAAGTTTGGTAGGAGGGCATTTTGGCCCCCCTCCCCCAGGCCTGGTAGGGTTAATGGGGGAAGGGAGGGAGGGGGAACAAATCAGGGGGTGTTTTTGGGTGATGCTAAGACATATGTTTCAGAGAAATTCATAGAATCGCGTTGAATCAACGGAAAGTGCCCCCCCCCCACCCCCCCAGGCCAGGTAGGGTTAAGTTGTCCGGATTCATCAAGAAGTGAGACGTGCCATGCCAAACTCTTTCCATGTGTTCAATAATTAGCATGATTAGTGGTGAGTGCCTATTGTTTTCTTTTGGTGTTCTATCCATTTCAAATATATAACAAAATGATCTCCCTTGATTTTTGCAACAGGTGATGTTGGATGATAATGGCCATGTTTGGTACAAGATCACTGTGGAAGATCAAATCATAGAGGATGTTGTCAGAAACAGTATGTTGTCATGTTATCACTTTTTATACGCCCGCCAAAAGGCGGACGTATTATGTGATGGCGGTTTCCGTCCGTCTGTCCATCTGTCTGTCCGGTTCTCGTGTCCGGACTATATCTGGGACAGTTTCCTAGCCACAGCTCCAATTTTTGGTGAGTGGATACCCTACGGGGAGACGATGTGTCGCGTACCAAAATGAAGGTCGAGGTCACAGGTCAAAGGTCACTGACCTAAAAAACAGGAAATCACTGAAGTGTAAATGTCCGGTCTATATGTGTGAACGTTTTCTATCCACAGTTGCAATTTTTTGTGAGTGGATACGCCAGGTGGAGATTATGTGTCGCATACCAAAATTGGGGTCGAGGTCAGAGGTCAAAGGTCACTGTTGCCAAAAATCAGGAAATCATTGATCGTTGACAGTTTTCTATCTACACCACAGTTCTAATTTTTGGTGAGTGGATGCCCTAGGGGGGAACGATGTGTTGCATATTAAATGTAGGTCATGGTCAGAGGTCAAAGGTCAGTGTGATCGAAAAATCAGAAATCGTTAAAAATTTCAAATTTTTTGTGAGTGGATTCAATAGGCGGAAATGAAGTGATGCATACCAAAAATTAGGTCAAGGTCAAAGGTCACGGACCCCAAAATTAGGAAATTATTAAAAATGATTTTTTTTGTGTCAGTAGATATATTAGGGGGACACAATGTGTCACATACCAAAATGTAGGTCAAGGTCAAAAGGTCAAGGTCACTGTGACCCCAAAATCGTGAAATTGTTAAAAATCATGATTTTTTGTGTCCATTGAGAAATTGAGGGGAGACGGTTTGTCATGTTCCAAAATTTAGGTCAAGGTCAAAGGTCAAGGTCACTGTGACCCCAAAATCAGGAAATCATTAAAAATCATGAATTTTTGTGTGCATTGATAAATTGAGGGAAGACGATGTGTTGTGTTCCAAAATTGAGGTCAAGGTCAAAGGTCAAGGTCACTGTGACCCCAAAATCAAGAAATCATTAAAAGTCACATTTTCATATGCCTGTCGAAGACGAGGTCGTGTAATGCGATGTTGCGTTCTGTCCATTCATCCATTAACATTTGTTCATGCGATAGCTCTAGTTTCAAGGTATGGATTGGTACCCCATACATTTACTAATTTAACGGGGAGAGGAGTCCTTTATGAACTTCACACCTGTTTATTAACTCAAGAACAAAGGTTTACTTCATCACTTTCTTCCTTCATGAAAAATTCTCTCGTCTGAAAGGAATCCATTTGCAGGAAAACTACTATTTTCTTGTGTTTGACTATTGTCGATTTCAGTGTGGGATATGTGCGCTCTCAGCTCTTGCTTCAACTAGTTACCAAGAGTTAAGCTCATTTTAGTTTATCATTCAATATAAAATGTGATATATGTTACATTCTCATAAGCAAAAAATTGTAGACCGTTCTCTGGATTGCTAGATCAATTGGAATCAAGGCTATTAAACAACCTTGAAATTTGAACCAATGTAATTCCAGATATACGGGCGTATATTGAAGCCCCTTGGGCTCTTGTTTATGAGTGGATTCAATAGGGGGAAATGAAGTGTCGCATACCAAAAAAAATAGGTCACGGTCAAAGGTCACTGACCCCAAAATCAGGAAATTATTACAAATAACATTTGTTGTGTCAGTAGATACATTAGGGGGACACGATGTGTCACATACCAAAATGTGGGTCAAGGTCACTGTGACCCCAAAATTGTGAAATTGTTAAAAATCATGATTTTTGTGTCCATTGAGAAATTATGGGGAGACGGTTTATCATGTACCAAAATTTAGGTCAAAGTCAATAGTCAAGGTCACTGTGACTTCAGAATCAAGAAATCTTTGAAAAGTTTTTTTTTTTGTGTCAGTGGATACATTAGGGGGACATGTAGGTCAAGGCCGAACGTCAAGGTCACTGTGACCCCCAAAATCATGAGATTTATAAAAATCATGATTTTTTTTTGTGTCCATTGATACATTGAGGGAAGACGATGTGTCCTGTACCAAAATTTAGGTCAAGGTCAAAGGTCAATGTCACTGTGACCCCAAAATCAGGAATTCATTACAAGTCACATTTTCGTATGCCTGTCGAAGACGAGGTCATGCAATGCGATGTTGCGTTCTATCCATTCATCCATTAGCATTTGTTGTCCATGCGATAACTCTAGTTTCAAGGTATGGATTGGTACCAAACTTTGAGTATACCTTACTCGCATGGCAAAGAGGAGCCATACATCAATCGATCAAAGGTCAAGGTCACAGCCACCCAAAACTGAATCACGTATAAGATGTGATACATGTTACATTCTCAGAAGCACAAAATTGTAGACCTTTCTCTGGTGTGCTAGCTACCAATTGGAATCAAGGCTATTAAACAAACTTGAAATTTGGACCAATATAATTCCAGATATACGGGCGTATATTGAAGCCCCTTGGGCTCTTGTTAGACGTTGGTATTATAGTTGTTTTGTCATCAGTGTCTTTGGATGTCATCTGATCAGGTTTGCATGTTTAGAAAGTTTACTGCAGTTGTCAGCTGTCAATATTAAAATTGGTATGTCCCTTGGAGGCTGGCTGCTATTTAACATAACATTAATTTTGTTAGAGCTTTTGATCATCTAACAGACGTTTCTCCATGTGTTGAAGGCTATATTTATAAACGATAAAACACGTCGATTCACTTTCTGTATGAGTTGAACGTTTTTTCAAAATTTTCCTGTCAGATAAAGTGGCAAATCTGCAATAGTAATATTGCCACGTTCTTTCTCTCACCTCAAATAAGGTGACCTTTCAGACATGACGTATTCAAGTCTGCTGGCAAACGATCTGCCAGTATGGAGTTTCGACGCAAAACCAATACGGCTGTGTCGTCTTGAGGCCTCAAAACGGAGATGTTAACGGTAAGAAATAATGTTGAAATTTCTCCAATTTTGCTAAAGAGTGCTGGAAATATCTTATAATTTGTGATTGTTGGCAAGATTAGGCAATGGTTTATGAAGTGAGAATTTATGTTTAAAACATGAAAGTTTTGTAAATTTTGGAATTCGGTCGAAAAGATGTACATTCATTTGATTTAAAATATTTCCATGATGACAAGAATGGGAAAGTAGACCAAAATGCAAATTATGGCGGTTAGCCATGTGTTCATGCACCTGCTATGGTAATTCAAAGAATAATTGGAAACTCTTATAGTGAAACAAGAATTACAAAATAATTTCGCAATCCTTAAGAGACGGCAAACCTGAATCATGATGTCAAATTATGCAGGATAATACGCTATATATTTTCGCTGAGATTTTAACTAGAGGGTAAATTGTTCCATATCTTTGGGTCCTTTATTTTAGAATAATCAGTAAAAAAATCCATAGAATGGCCAGCCTGATAGATGTCCTGTGGACGTCATTTTCAAAAATATGATTTTTGAAAGTTTTGGTCAAAATCGTTGATTTTTTTGTCGAAATTTGTGTGTTTTTTGTTTCTATGGATAAATTAGTAATTAATAATCTGATATGAAATAAAATAGTTTTACTTTAACGTAGAGAAAAGCAACGTTTGAAGAAATAAATGTCGAAAGAAACATTAGGTACCCCCAATGCGTATTTTGAATTTACCCATGATCCTCCGCTCATGGGGATGCAAAAGCGCAGAAATTCCAATACAACACCCTAGATAACGTTCACTAATGTTAAGCTTTCCATTTTTTGGTTTCAATTTCGCGAAAGTTTGGTCGAGCGGCATTTTGGTAAGCCTTAGGGTTAATGGGCAAATATCAAATCATTTGTTTTTTATCTAAGACATTGTTTCAAGAAGTCATAGTCGGTTGAATTCAACGGAAAGTGCAACCCGACCCCCCCAGGCCAGGTAGATTAAGTTGTCCGGATTCATCAGATGAATTATGCAAATCGTTCCATGTTTAACATTAGAATTAACTGAGTCTATTGTTTTCGTTGGGTTCCCATCAAATATATAACAAAATGATTTCTTGATTTGCAACATGCTGTTTTAAGGAAATTTGGTACAAATCACTGTATTATCTTCATAGGCATCAGATCATTTTGTCATGTTAGACTTTTTATCGCCCGAAAACGGACGTATTATGTGATAAAATTTCCGTGTCTTCCTTGTTTCCGGTATGTGTCCATAGTGAATGAAGTATTTTTGTGGTGGAACCCTACGGGGAGACGATGTGTCGCGTACTAAAGATGAGGTCACATATGTCCAACCTCCAGAAATCACTGAATGTAAATTCCGGTCTAATGTGGCTTTTTATCCCAGTTCAATTAAAAGTGTCCCGGAAATTACTGTGCATACCAAAAGTATCAATCAAAGACACTGTTGCCAAAAATCAGGAAATCAATCGTTGACATTTTCTCTAACCCATTTAATTTTTGGTGATGGATGCCCTGGGGGCCGATGTGGAATTAAATGTGGTCATGGTCAGAGGTCAAAGGTCAGTGTGATCGAAAAATCAGAAATCGTTAAAAATTTCAAATTTTTTGTGAGTGGATTCAATAGGCGGAAATGAAGTGATGCATACCAAAAATTAGGTCAAGGTCAAAGGTCACGGACCCCAAAATTAGGAAATTATTAAAAATGATTTTTTTTGTGTCAGTAGATATATTGGGACACAATGTGTCACATACCAAAATGTTCAAGGTAGGTCAAGGTCACTGTGACCCCAAAATCGTGAAATTGTTAAAAATCATGATTTTTTGTGTCCATTGAGAAATTGAGGGGAGACGGTTTGTCATGTTCCAAAATTTAGGTCAACAAAGGTCAAGGTCACTGTGACCCCAAAATCAGGAAATCATTAAAAATCATGAATTTTTGTGTGCATTGATAAATTGAGGGAAGACGATGTGTTGTGTTCCAAAATTGAGGTCAAGGTCAAAGGTCAAGGTCACTGTGACCCCAAAATCAAGAAATCATTAAAAGTCACATTTTCATACCTGTCACGAGGTCGTGTAATGCGATGTTGCGTTCTGTCCATTCATCCATTAACATTTGTTCATGCGATAGCTCTATCAAGGTATGGATTGGTACCCCATACATTTACTAATTTAAGAGAGGAGTCCTTTCACATTTATTTGGTTCATCATTCATAACGTGAAAACTACTAGGGTCGATTTCAGTGTGGGATATCTGCTCTTGTCAACTAGTTACCAAGAGTTAAGCTCATTTTAGTTTATCATTCAATATAAGATGTGATATATGTTACATTCTCATAAGCAATAAATTGTAGACCGTTCTCTGGATTGCTAGATCAATTGGAATCAAGGCCATTAAACAACCTTGAAATTTGAACCCCTATGGAACTTGGGCATGATGGACAGTGTCGTAGGTCACAGGTCACTGCCAAATAACATTTGTTGTGTCAGTAGTCTCACATACCGTCGGACGACCCCATCATGATTTTTGTTCCGGTTTAATGTACATTTAGGTCAAACAATAGTCAAGGTCACTGTGACTTCAGGCCGTACTCAAAACGTCAAGGTCACTGTGATGAGATTTATAAAAATCATGATTTTTTTTTGTGTCCATTGATACATTGAGGGAAGACGATGTGTCCTGTACCAAAATTTAGGTCAAGGTCAAAGGTCAATGTCACTGTGACCCCAAAATCAGGAATTCATTACAAGTCACATTTTCGTATGCCTGTCGAAGACGAGGTCATGCAATGCGATGTTGCGTTCTATCCATTCATCCATTAGCATTTGTTGTCCATGCGATAACTCTAGTTTCAAGGTATGGATTGGTACCAAACTTTGAGTATACCTTACTCGCATGGCAAAGAGGAGCCATACATCAATCGATCAAAGGTCAAGGTCACAGCCACCCAAAACTGAATCACGTATAAGATGTGATACATGTTACATTCTCAGAAGCACAAAATTGTAGACCTTTCTCTGGTGTGCTAGCTACCAATTGGAATCAAGGCTATTAAACAAACTTGAAATTTGGACCAATATAATTCCAGATATACGGGCGTATATTGAAGCCCCTTGGGCTCTTGTTAGATATTGTGAGGGGGGGGGGGGGGGAAGGATTTTGTCATCAGTGTCCCCGGCCTGGAAATGATAAGGTTTTTGGTTTAGCAAATAATAAAAAACCTAGAAAATTTTGAAAAAATACAAAAAAATATGGGAGGTGGGTATCCCCCTGGGGTGCTCCAATGTTAAAATCCCTATGATAGAGTTTTGCATTTAGCTGAAGTGCACATGTACATCTGTACTTAGAAAGTTTACTGTAGTTGTCAGCTGTCATTGGATGATTATGAAACTTGGTACACATGTTTCTTATGATTAGAGGCTGTACCTGTGCTATTTAGGAGATGAAATATTAATTTTTGTTCAAATTTTGAGGGTTCTGTCTAAGTAATCTGCCAATGATAATGTTCATGTATACATGTAAACCTGTACATGGAAAGTTTGCTGAAGCTGTCGCCTTACATTGGATGAGTTTGACACTTGCTACCCAAGTTCAATGTGATTCGAGGATGTGCATGTGCTATTTAAGAAATATGACATTAAATATGAATTTTTGTCCTAATTATTGCAGTTTAGACTTTTCCGTTGGTTAGGTTTTTGCTGGGCAAAAGTTTACATGTACAGCTGTACATGGAAAGTTTGCTGAACCTTTCGTGGGATGATTATAAAACTTGGTGGACATGTTTCATGTTTTCCTAGGTCAGACCTATCCCACACGGGACTGACCTATCCAGCAGTAATCCCAAATGGCACTGGCCTATCCAGCAGTAATGCCACATGGGACTGACCTATCCAGCAGTAATCCCATACAGAACTCAACTATCCAGCAGTAATCCCAGACCAGACTGGTCTATCCAGCAGTAATTCCACATGGGACTGGCCTATCCAGCAGTAATCCCACACAGGACTGACCTATCCAGCAGTAATCCCAAATGGCACTGGCCTATCCAGCAGTAATGCCACACGGGACTGACCTATCCCACAGTAATCCCAGATCAGATTGGCCTATCCAGCAGTAATCCCACATGGGACTGGCCTATCCAGCAGTAATCTCACACGGGACTGGCCTATGCAGCAGTAATCTCACACGAGACTGACCTACCAGAAGTAATATCACACTGGACTGCAGCAGTAATCCCACATGGGACTGACCTATCCAGCCATAATTCTACATGGGACTGACCTATCTCGCCTATCCAGCAGTAATCCCACACGAGACTGGCCTCCCCAGCCGTAATCCCACTCAGGATTGCCTTATGCAGCAGTAATCCCACACTGGACTGCCTATGCAGCAGTAATCCCACACAGGACTGACCTATGCAGCAGTAATCCCATACGAGACTCGCCTATCCAGCAATAATCCCAGACAGGACCGGCCTATCCTGCAGTAATCCCACTTGGGACTGGACTATCCAGCAGTAATCGCACAGGGGACTGGTCTATCCATCAGTAATAACACACGGGACTGGTTCATCCAGCAGTAATCCTACACAGGATTGGCCTATCCAGCAATAATCTCACATGGGACTGACCTATCCAGCAGGAATCTCACACTGGACTGCTCTATGCAGCAGTAATGCCATGGCACTAAACTATTCATCCTACACAGGATTGACCTATCTGGCAGTAATCCCACATGGGACTGATGTTATTGTCTGTACCAGATAATCTATTCCAGACATTATTGTCTGTACCACATCACCTATTCCAGACGTTATTGTTTGCTCTACGTGTATGCTTTCAATACTGCTGCAGCTTCGGCGGATGACCCCGCAAGGCGAGATGTTGGGGTTCTCAGAATGCTTGTTAATGAGCCCTATCAGCATCTCATCACCAGCCATTCTTATACATTGGAACAATGCACAATATTAAGTTATGAGAATGGGATCACTTCGTATGAAAACACTTAATTCTTTCAAGCTTGTTTTACCATTTGTGTTCCGGGGAAATGCTCGGAAGTAATACAAAATTTTCTGGCCCTAGTATTTCACTGAAATGTGACAGAATCAAATAGACTATAGCCCCGATCACATGCACATGTGTACACACTCGTATAAAGTAAAATACAGCATGTGAATGCGACTGCACACATGTGTATATTTGCATGGAGAGTAAGGGAGCGTGTCAAAAGTTTTGAGGCGAACATGTTCATTTTTGAACAGGGGGTCGTTCATTTCCGCATGCGTCAGGTCGTTCATTTTACAGAGCAGCGTCAGAAAATGAACACTAGAACGTTCCTTTTTGAATGCACTCTGGCGTTCATTTTTGCACGTTCATTTTCGCATGTTCATTTTCGCGAGCAGAAATGAATAACATACAGAAACCTGCCTTGCGATGTTACTCCATGTTACTATTATAAAATGCGCCGGGTCAAATCTACTTTCCCGCAGCGCGGCCTTCCTCTGTTACAGAATTTATTGTAACTTGCCATGTGCTTTGCATTGTTTATATACGGTAAGTTCCCTAAGTATTCGCGACCCTAAGTAAATTCGAAAACGGGCATTTTTCGCCAGGTCACATGACACTTCCCTAAGTAATCGAAAACGGCCCATTCGTGAAAAACCGTGGTCCTAACTATTCGAAAGTCCGCCATTTATGTGGTCGCGAGATTGATAATATTGTGGGCTTATGTAGCTGTGGGATGGGAAAAACATCCGCATCAACGAGTTCGAGAGCGTGTCAAAAGTTTTCACGTTCAAACTGAAAGAATGCGTCAGAAAATGAACCCGTACTCGTTCTTTTTCTCTCAGCAAACGAACGTCAGGCAGTTGTAAAATGAACACTATCCCGTCAGAAAAAGCACGTTCTTATTCGAGCGTTCAAATTAGACAGAGGCGTGGGATATTATGAAATACCAACCCGGTTATGAACAATCTCCTATAAAGCGCCGCTCAATAGCCGTTTTACTCTCTTTCATACCTATTTACAATATTTTCAGCTTGTTATATCCTAAAGAAGAGAGTCCTAAATATATTTTAGAGGGTTTTACGAAACCAATCGCCACGACAGCGTCAGAAAATGAATATACGAAAGTGAACATCCTTTTTTTTTCGTCAAAATTCGATGACGGGACTTAGCATAGCTCCCATATCCATTCCCAATAAAAATGGATACATCTGTTATTTGAAAGCAATTATAGCAAGGACTCGAGGTTAATACGCAGTTTACTTAAAGGGTTTTGAAAATATTGGTGTTTACACAGCTGTGATAGAATGATTTGCTGACATCCATGGAAAGATTGAAAGAATGAGCCAGGTGGGATTATCAGCGACTTTTACTCTTCAGAACATCCCCATATGAACCTCTTTTAGCTGGCAAATTCCCATGCAGTTCGTGATGCCAAGCAGAGATAAACCCCTTTTTTTCACCCCATATGCAGGACTTGTCCATTGATATGTAAATGTATCCAATATTGCAGCCCGGTTTTGGCACAAGGCCAAAAGTACTGAGCGTTCAAGAGCGGAAGTGCTTTGATCCTGCCTGGAATGGAGACATTTAAGACTACACGAATCATCAGAGTCCACAGAAAACTATTATTATTCAAATTAGCTAGAGCCAGTTTCAGCCCAAATCGTTTATTATGTGCCAACAAGGCAGAGTGTTGGATCAGTTTGCATACGCAGACCGATTGCATAACCCATGACAGACTGGGTGGTCTCACTTCAAACCTGCGATCATCCGATTTATTGTTTTTGATTGTGCTAATCTTGTATACAAATTAGAGATTCTGACTGGTTTACATATAATTATTGGTCATATTCACTTACGCCTTTTTGTTAGAGTGCGTGCGTGAACCGGTGGCGTGGTCACTTGAAAATGATTATTATCCCCTTGCCACAGTGTTTTATTTCGGAGAATACAAGCCCAGTAAAACCTTTCCAGTGAGTAGTATTTTAATCAGAATACAACTGTGCTTGCCAACACGGGCAGCTAACTTCATGAAAGTTGCGCTCGTCCATGCCGATTTTTACTTGCCCCAGCAAATATAAGGGCTAACTTATACAGTAGCACTCGTCAGTTGCAGCAACAACAAAGATTTTCCTCGATAATTGTCACGACAATTCCACATTTTTACTCGTAATTTTCGATGAAAAATCGCAATTACATGCCGGTTCACGAATGCGCGCCAACAAAAAGGCGTAAGCACATAGCTTTCGTTCAGCGCACACTGTAAGATTTCTTCCACTCGTGTCCAAAATTATCAAACACGTTGGATATTTGCCTTTGGGACACGAATGACCAAAAACTTCCATAAAGTTGCCCGCACACGGAAGCTATCTGCTTACGCCATCGTGCACGAATGAAATTTGGCTAAGCAGATAGTTCCAGTGTGCGCCGGGCTTTATGAAGTGACCGTCTAAAAGAAAATAACAGTTTTCTGTTCATTTCATTTTCATTCATTACTTTGTTGCTGAAATGAAACAAAGCAATACATTTGTTCCAATTACCCAAACAATTTTCACAGCGACTAGCAGATTTACCATAGATTGTGTGCACAAAGAGGCTCAATGGGGATATTCAGGTTGACCAGCATCAATGTCTAAGACATCTCCCGATAGCTCAAATGAAATGCCAGCTGCTTCTGTGCTGAAGTAAAAAATGTACAGGAGACTTCTAGCAAATCTGAAGAAATGAAATACTGGCTCCCTCGACTAACATGACATTGGAGTTTTTTTATTGATACTTCAGATAAATCCCACAATATTTGCATATAAAATTAATATTTTAGCCGTTTTACATAATCATCAGATAAATGTTGGAAGATATTCATTTCAATTAAACAAGGTTATTTTATGAAGAGAGGCATCGCCTGCTCTAGAGTATAGTTACGCAGTGTGCATACGCCCCCTTGTTAGGCCCCATGCAAGCGGAGATGTGCAGGCTATTAATAGACACAAAGGCTTGATTCAATTATTACTTTGGGGAACATATGGGGGTTACACGTTCACGATTGATAACACAACAAAGCAGTGGATAAAACATTCCAATTAGCAAACAATGTAATGTTGTACGAATAATCAGTTTTTTATTGATAGACATTTTAGAAGTTGGGGACTAGTAACCAAACGAACTGTTACCAACGTAACCAAACGAACTGTTACCAACTGGGCCGTCCGGACGGTATGGCAGCCCGTTCCTACACTCGTGAAACGGGCATAACATGCCGCTCTTCTCGTCACGCTATCCTGCCTGTTCGCAGTGTGCCCCAGAGTCGAGAAGCTCCGTCAATATGGGGACTCTAAATTTACGAAAACGTCCGTTTTCCTGAACTGACCTGCACAAAGTATTCGGAAGTGGTCAGTTTTTTTGGCCGAAGGGTATTGTCGTCATGTACGTCTGTCCGTCCGTCCGTCACACCTTTCTCGTTACCAAGATATCTTCAGAACGACTTACCCTAGGCACACCAAACTTGCAGTGCACATCCGTATGCGCGTGACGCAGAACCCTATTGAATCTGGACCTGATTGGTTGGAAACTTTGGCAGCCATCTTTAATTTATGCGAAACCATCACAGCTTTCTCGTTACCAAGATATCTTTAGAACGACTTACCCTAGGCACACCAAACTTGCACTGCACATCCATATGCTCATGACCCATAACCCTATTGAATCTGGACCTGATTGGTTGGAAACTTTGGCGGCCATATTTAATTTATGCGAAATCATTAATCTTGTGTATCTTAGGTACCATTTCACTGTTCCATGTGTGAACTTGGTATAGATCATCGATGCATCAAGAAACTTCAAAGGAATGACCAAACCAGTTTCCCTGATTCGGTGGAAACCTTGGCGGCCATCTTTAATTTATGCATAATCTTTAATGATATATATCTTTGATACCATTCAAGTGTTCTATACGAAACTTGGTATACACCATCGATGTATCAAGAGACCTGCAATGTATAACCACATCAGTTCCTCTGAGTGGCAGGAAGGATGGGCGGCCATCTTTAATTTATGCGAAATCATTAATGATCTCTATCTCTGATACCGTTCGAGTGCTCGATGTAAAATTTGGCATATATCATCGATGCATCAATAGACTTACGATAAATGGCAGTTCTGGTGTTTCTGATTGGGCGGAAACCTTGGTGGCCATCTTTAATTTATGCAAAATCTTTGATGATGTATATCTTTGATACCATTTCAGTGTTCTATATGAAACTTGGTATACAGCATCCATGTATCAAGACACTTGCAATGAATAACCACATCAGTTTCTCTGAGTGGTGGGAAGGATGGGCGGCCATCTTTAATTTATGCGAAATCATTAATGATCTCTATCTCTGATAATTTTCAAATGCTCTATGACAAAATTTGGTATACATCATCGATGCATCAACAGACTTATGTAATGAATACCGACTTCTCTGATTGGACATAAACCTTAGAGGCCATTTCTAATGGCAAATTTTTTCATAATCTGTATATTTGTCACTTGACTGCTTGGTGTTCCTGAAGTCTTGCTTCAAATTGAATACATTATGAATGGCTGGCGCCCAGAGCCGAGGGGTTTTCAGATGCGCAGCTTCGTATTCACGAGTGCGATATTCACTTCCGGTCACGAATACTTAGGGAACTTACCGTACATGTATTCAGTGCATTCTGTAAAACCTAGAGTGGTGTGTCCGATGTCTGCGATTTTGTTTAATAAACGGATGATATATGGAAGGACAATGATAGAATTGTTTCTCTGTTAGGGGCCTGCTTGTCCCCGTCACGGCTTCAGTGTTTTGTCGCCACCTGGAGATATTATCTTAAATTATCTGAAATCGTTGAATGTTGTGAAATAGAGAACTGTTAATTGATCTTTGTTTCTATAAGAAAATACGTGTGTTGGCTTTTTTGCCCAAAGGGTATTGTCGTCGTCAGCGCCGTCTGTCCGTCTGTCTGTCTGTCCATCCTTATTGTGAACACGATATCTCAAGAAGAATTAGACCTATTTTTCAAGGTCATATACTGTTTATGATGATCTAACAGGAAGAAATATATATAGGCTTTCCAAATTAATACTATGTATACATCTGGCGAAGGTCCAGAGGCGTACTGAAGATAACTGACCTTGACCTATTTTATCAAGGTCAAATTTGAGTATTTGCTATATTTTTTGAAGAATAGAAGCTAGGGTCTCCAAATTCATATTACTTAGGCAATTGGTGATTGACTAGAAGCCTATCCCAGTTGACTGGCCTTGACCTATTTTTTTTTTCATATACTGTTTATTATGATATAACATGAAGAATATAGCTAGGCTTCCCAAATTAATACTATGTGTACATCTGGTGATGCTCGAAAGGCATGCTGAAGATGACAGACTTTGACCTATTTTATCCTTGACCTATTTTATCCAGGTCAGATTCTATTTAGTACAATTTTTCATGAAAGATTATATCTACATTGTCCAAATTTATACCACTTATGGCTGGACCTGAAGTCTATTGAAGAATATCACTGACCTTGACCTATTTTTATACGCCCGCCAAAAGGCGGACGTATTTTGTGATGGCGGTTTCCGTCCGTCTGTCCATCTGTCCATCTGTCCAGTTCTCGTGTCCGGTCTATATCTGGGACAGTTTGCTATCTACAGTTCCAATTTTTGGTGAGTGGATACCCTATGGGGAGACGATGTGTCGCGTACCAAAATGACGGTCGAGGTCAGAGGTCAAAGGTCACTGGCCTAAAAAACAAGAAATTACTGAAGTGTTCGTGTCCGGTCTATATCTGTGAACGTTTTCTATCCACAGTTGCAATTTTTTGTGAGTGGATACGCTAGGTGGAGACGATGTGTCGCGTACCAAAATTGAAGTAGAAGTCAGAGGTCAAAGGTCACTGTTGCCTAAAATCATGAAATCATTGACCGTTGACAGTTTTTTATCTACAGTTCTAATTTTTGGTGAGTGGATGCCCTAAGGGGAGATGATGCGTTGCATACTAAATGTAGGTCAAGGTCAGAGGTCAAAGGTCAGTTTGACTGAAAAATCAGGAAATCATTAAAAATTTCAAATTTTTTGTGAGTGGATTCAAATAGGGGGAAATGAAGTGTCACATACCAAAATGTAGTTCAAGGTCGAAGGTCAAAGGTCACTGTGACCCCAAAATCAGGAAATTATTAAAAATAACATTTCTTTGTGTCAGTAGATATATTAGGGGGACACGATATGTCACATACCAAAATGTAGTTCAAGGTCGAAGGTCAAAGGTCACTGTGACCCCAAAATCAGGAAATTATTAAAAATAACATTTCTTTGTGTCAGTAGATATATTAGGGGGACACGATATGTCACATATCAAAATGTAGGTCAAGGTCAAGGTCACTGTGACCTCAAAATCGTGAAATTGTTGAAAATCATGATTCTTTTAGTCCATTGAGAAATTACGGGTGGCCGTTTTGTCATGTACCAAAATTCAGGACAGGTCAATAGTCAAGATCACTGTGACCCCAGAATCAAGGTCAAAGGTCAGTGTGACCTAAAAATCAGGAAATCATTAAAAATTAGTAAGTTTTTGTGAGTGGATTCAATAGGGGGAATGAAGTGTCCCATGCCAAAAATTAGGTCAAGGTCAAAGGTCACTGTGATCCCAAAATCAGGGAATTATAAAAAAAAAATTTTTTGTGTCAGTAGATACATTAGGAGGACACGATGTGTCACATACCAAAATGTAGGTCAAGGTCAAAGGTCAAGGTCACTGTGACCTCAAAATCGTGAAATTGTTGAATATCATGATTCTTTTAGTCCATTGAGAAATTACAGGTGGCCGTTTTGTCATGTACCAAAATTCAGGACAGGTCAATAGTCAAGATCACTGTGACCCCAGAATCAAGGTCAATGGTCAGTGTGACCTAAAAATCAGGAATCATTAAAAATTACTAAGTTTTTGTGAGTGGATTCAATAGGGGGAATGAAGTGTCACATGCCAAAAATTAGGTCAAGGTCAAAGGTCACTGTGATCCCAAAATCAGGGAATTATTAAAAATATTTTTTTTTTTGTCAGTAGAAACATTAGGACACGATGTGTCACATACCAAAATGTAGGTCAAGGTCAAAGATCAAGGTCACTGTGACCCCAAAATCGTGAAATTGTTAAAAATCATGATTTTTTGTGTCCATTGAGAAATTACGGGGAGACGGTTTCTCATGTATCAAAATTTAGGTCAAGGTCAATAGTCAAGGTCACTGTGACTCCAGAAACAAGAAATCTTTGAAACTGACTTTTTTTTTGTGTCAGTAGATACATTAGGGAGACATGATGTGTTACATACCAAAATGTAGGTCAAGGCTGAACGTCAAGGGCACTGTGACCTCCAAAATCAAGAATCATTATAAGTCAAATTTTCAAATGCCTGTAGAAGACGAGGTCATGTAATGCGATGTGGGTTCTGTCCGTTCATCCGTTAACATTTGTTGTGCATGCGATATCTCTAGTTTCTAAGGTATGGATTGGTACCAAACTTTGAGTATACCTTACTCGCATGGCAAAGAGGAGCCATACATCAATTTGTCAAAGGTCAATGTCACATTCCCCCAAAACTGAATCAAGTTTAGCTGACTATATGTGTTAGGTTGGAATGTTCAGAGTTCTCTCCCCTACATGTATATGGCATTTGTCCTGTGGAGTTGCCTGCCGTGTTTGAAACAGCTACATTTAGTTAAACTGTTGTGAAATAAAAACCATACATTTTACTAATTTAACGGGGTCCTTTATGACCTTCATACCTGTTTTAATATTAACTCAAAAATAAAGGTTTACTTCATCACTTTCTTCTTCCTTCATGAAAAATTTTCTCGTCTGAGAGAAATCCATTTGCAGGAAAACTACTATTTTCTTGTGTTAGACTATTGTCGATTTCAGTGTGGGATATGTGAGCTCACGGCTGTTGTTCCAAGGTTAACTAGTTACCAAGAGTTAAGCTCATTTTAGTTTATCATTCAATATAAGATGTGATATATGTTACATTCTCAGAAGCACAAAATTGTAGACCTTTCTCTGGATTGCTAGCTACCAATTGGAATCAAGGCTATTAAACAACCTTGAAATTTGAACCAATGTAATTCCAGATATACGGGCGTATATTGAAGCCCCTTGGGCTCTTGTTAAATATCTAATATCTTCAAATTCATGTTCCCTATGCAATTAAGTTAGAATTGACTTGAAAATTTTTGAAGATGATGGACCCTGATCTATATTTCCAAGATAAAATTACTTGATTTGATTATAAGCTTTTTAGAAGAGTATATTTAGAGCTAAGAATTCGGTCATGCTCTACCAGAACCTCTGGCCCTGGCAAAAGCTGAACTACAGTCAACCCTACTAGATCATTGCATGATTGCTGGGTATAGACAATAACTGATAGCCGAGGGGTAGTAGCTTAGTAGCATTTGCTAGATCCTGTGTTAAATGTGACGATTTTAGTCAACATCACAAAACACTGGTGCAGAAACTTAATAAACAGGGCTATTCCACCAAGCGCCTACACTCAAAGTTTCTCAAATTTGGCGATACATATCGCGAACGTAGCGTGCAAGATCTATGGCGCTACGTTTCGTAACTTGTGTCTAATTCCGCTTAACCCGGGGCTAGGGGCCGTATGAACCCATGTACTTCAAGATCCTCATGGTACTCATATGAACAGTCACAATCAAAGCGTGACTGAGATTCATCATTCTTTAGATGACGACTTTACAACGAATATTATGGATTAAGAATACTGATCAGCGATACGGATTTGATATTTTTGGAACATCATGATGTCTTGCCGGCATCATTGAAAACTGTTGACCGCTTCTCTCTTGCAGGAAACAAGCCTATGTTTATGTATACTATGATTGTCTTTTTGAATTTGGTGCTAATACTGTTATATGGAGAATGGAATAGGTCTTTGGATTATGGACGCGGATATTCTCTAATGGACGACGGCTGGATTATGAATGACGGACTAGACGCTTGTAATTGAAGCCCAATGGGCTATTTTTTGTTTCAAGTCATTTTCGCTGGCTATTCAAAATCCGCCGTTGATACTGGCCGGTTCGATAAAAATGCTGTTGTCGACCCTTCAATTCAGCGCTCGTGAAACGATCACAATGCTACATAGGATATTCCATTCCTTTTCTCCCGTTAAAAGCCAAGATAGAACAAGTTTGAATGAGGGTGTTGTGAAAATTATATACGGGACGAACAGGGGCCACACATTAATTAACACAAAAACCCATAATACTGCAACGTTATTTGGAAACCCCCTTCAGTTGCCTCTTGCTGGTGAAAGGCGCATCCCCACACAGAGCTGAATTTGGGCTTCAGAAGGGGCAAGGTATTTCCCAGGCAGTCTGTTCTATGTTGTTACACACGATCTCATTTGCATATGAATAAGTGTCATTTCTAGTCTGGGTGAAACTTGCATGCTGCACGTGACTCTTACATGGACTCTCCTGTTTCACTCTAAATTTCATGCAGTCCAGATTCCCTCTGTAGCCTATAGTATTGGACCCTTCTATCTTGATTTAACAGGGAGTACTAGTGTAATTCCCTCTGCTGGTAACCTAACCATCCCGCACACCCCTATCTTGACTTTCGATTCTTCCATTTCATGTAGTTTTCTCTGAAGGACAAACTGTGAAGCGTGGCAAGATTATTAAAACAAATATGCTGTACAGTAAATTCACAGCTGGACATGCTAAAAATAAACTAAACACTTCATTTGCAAGAATATCCCACACCCCCAGGTAAATGTGAACACAGATTGTTACGCTGATGAGAGGAGTCAGGACTCAAAACAATGTAGCCATTGACAATTTAAATATCAAAGGAGAGCCTGTCATGGCTTGGGTTTCAGTTGGAAATTAAGGGGCTCTGAGGGGTTATACTATTACGCTGTGCGATGTGAACACTTCAAGTTTGTTTCATATAAAGTGGACTTTAATGATGATAATAATAATAATAAATATACGGCATCTTTCTCGAACATGCTATATGTTTGTGATCTTCATGTTTTAATGCACAAACAAATGATGCTTGAGAAATGTAGACTGTATAGTTCAGATTTCTTATCAATCATGTGATTCTTCAGAGCTTTATTGATCAAAATACGATAATAAAATCAACGTTATATGTACATCTGTTCAAGGGGCTTTCCGAGATGGCTCATTTTTGACACCAAATAATAAATATAACGAATAGCATTTAGAACACCGCAAGATGTGTAATAAATTAAATTGAACCGACAATATTATGCCGAGGTTTCAAATGTTGATAGTGTCAGTTACGGCCTGCCAGGAAAATCCCGGGTGGTCATTTGGTGTGCATAAAAGGCCATCTGGACCTGAAGACTATCACTATCTTCCCATATGAAAAAAATTAGTAGCGGTGAAGAAATCTGATGCAATGAAGCCGCACACACCTTACAACTTGATATACCCGGGAACGGTAACCGACTTTGAGCTCTCCCCCTTTCTGGGCCTCCTGTGCAGATGGTCCACGTGACGCACGATCAATACAGAGCAGGTCAGACAGGACAATAGGGGACAGCTAGGGGTTTAGCATATACGGTTGACAAATAGGTTAACATTCGCGATCAACATCCGTCGAATGCCATCTATCAAATTTGTTATATAAATGTCATACAAATACGTAATATAATAATGTGTGGTTTGATATCATAACGAAGTCCTTATTCGTCTATCAAATTTCTTCAAATTACGAACATTTTAAGGAGCTTAATTCACCAAATTGTTCACCCGTTTATTGTATCATTCTTTACGATATTTGGTCACATCGGATTTTTAATAAAACCAGATCAGTATGGTGATATTTCTTTGTCGAAGTTTAATATTATATAGTTCATCTCGTTTTCTTCCAAAAAATAATACACGCGCGTTAGTTCCTATATGTCGCTCGTTCTATAATTCCCGGTAAATAATTCCCCAGAATATGCACGAAAGATCCACTTTTATTATATTAAATACATTTATTGAATTTGCTGTACATAAACGTCAAATCTTTGCCATAATTGCTTTGAAAGAACGAAAGTACTTCTTCAGAGGAAGTGGGTTATATACCTACGAAAGCTAGTGCAAAATAAATACAGTTAAGTCTTAAAAGTGCTGCCTTTTCGAGTGTTCTGTTTTTGTTTTGTTTTTTCATTCTAATAAGAGTCGACACGATAGCCGTAATGTGAGCCCTTAAGCGAATTCTGGCCGCTATCAATAAGCCATACTAATTTGAACATTCGAAAAAGAATAATCAATGTTCTTTTTCTGACGTTCATTTTTCTGACGGGGCAGTGTTCATTTTCTGACGCATTCTTTTAGTTTGAACGTCAAAACTTTTGACACGCTCCCTAAATTTGCATCTGGTCCAGAGGTTGTGCAAAAGTATATTTACACATGTGTAAATTTGCACTGTATGCAAATCTGGTCATGTGAACGCATAGCAAATATGCATACCATGTATTCAAAGTAAAACAGAGATAATACGGTTCAGTACATTTTAGAAAAAAAATTTAATGCAACATTTCCGCCCCATATCCCCATAAATTATTACCGTCACAGAAAAATATTTTTTTTGTGAGATATGTACATCTTTTTGGGTCATGGCAACATTTCACCTTTAGTATTGTGACGCTAATGTCAATAGGCTTCGTTAGACTTACAAGAGTAAACCGCCTGTGAAATTTGAGGAACTTAAATTGAAGTATTGTGCATAAAATGTTTATTTCCGTTGAAGAACAGGTCTCCTCTATCACCAACACTGGCCGCATTCAGTGGAAATAATTTGATTAAACACCAGAAAACTGCCATCTTTGGAACATACAATGTAGTCTTACACTCCTTTATTTCCTATATTTTATAAAGAAAATTTCTATATTTCTCCTATATTTTGGCAAATATCCTCTTATATTTTCTTCTATTTATTCACTGTGAGCCACTTGCAGACCTGTATACATTTGCATGCATACATAAATATGCACACGTGCAAATAAACACAAATGAGTCAAATGTGTGCATGTGTTTGGGACTTCTATTGATACATGTATGTGTATCAACACTAAAAAACATATGGATGTGTTAAACTCCATTTGAATATGTACTGTGCAAGGAGGTTATTTTTTTACAAAACACCAGAGTCACATGATAATTTTTGGAGTAGACGATTAAGCATCAAACACAATTTACTGTTTACTGGGTGCATATCTACATATGCGTGTAAAGTTATAATTCGCTAATTGTTCACATGGGGATAACTAGATATATGTGAACCAAGATGCAAACCATAATGGAACCTACTACCAGTTCAAAGGTCAAAGTCAAGGTCACCATGAATTAAATTGAATTAAGCATTTTATGGACAATGATCGTGTTACCTTCATCAAATTGCCACAGGTGGCTCGCTGTTGTAAGTAAGAAGCATATTGATATATTACAAAACCAAAGGTCAAATGTTGCCATGACCCCAAAAAATGGTCAGTTTCCATGTTACATGTGTTTAATGGTTATAATTTATGGGGATATGTGCCACTGAACATTTTTTAAAAAAATTGATTGAACAGTATTTTCTGTGTTTTACTCCGGATACATGGTGAGCATATTTACTATGTGTTCGCATGACTAGATTTGCATACAGTGCAAATTAACACATTTTTGCTCAACCTCCATACCACATGCAGATTTATTCTCCATGCAAATATACACATGTGTGCAGTTGCATTCGCATGCCAAGTTTACACGCTTGTATTTTATTTTGCACAGTGTTATGAGCGTGCAAATCTACATGGGTGTGTATACATGTGCATGTGATCAGGGCTTTAGAATAGCATTTCAATCCACCTTTCCCACTTCAAATTTTGTACAAGGGATTCATACCAATGGACCGATGAATTGGCTTGTGGCTCCCTGCGTAAATGTATTGTGGCTCAAAAATCATAAAGTAGACCAATTATGTTCAGGCTGTTAGTCCAGTTCAGGGATGTGAATTGTGATAATGTTTAAAGGTATATCGGTATGATTGATTTTGCTGTCTGTCTGTACATCCATCCACATGTTTCTGGACAAGACTTGAACAGATTCTTTCCAAGTTAAGTATGGGAGGTACCCTGCCTCAAGATCTTGCTGGAGATACTGTTTTTCATGCTGATTCACCTACATGTACACTGTATAAATGTGCCACCTGGACCCAAAATTCCATTTCAGTACAGTAACTTGAAAACCTGAAGGATTCTTTCCACATTTGATATTTGAATTGCTTTCCATGTCACGGACTAAACATGCTAAACGTGATGCTTCCAAGCCAAATCACTATTTTCAGTATCAGAGGACTTTCACTGCTTGGGGTTTCTTTTAAATATTGGATCGCAGACATTGAATGTGCATGCCTATATTGAAGCCCCATGGGTTCATTTTCTATTTGCCAGATGATATCGAAAGTCCGAAGAATGCCTTCAATGATGGTTTATGGCACAGATTAACTCTCACCATTGATACTAAGAAGGTCAACTGCACTGTGGACAGGAACTCTAAAATCTCGTCTCGTTCCCTACCGTTGACTCTGGGACCTGATTATTGGATCGGTAAGTGGATGTTTATTGAGATGATTCTTGTCCGATGGTAATATACTGTGGTATACTGTGACCAGGCTTCAAACAATGAACCAACTCGATCTCTGAGCCATTTATCTTTGAGAACCTGTTGGATCTGTCCATTGAAGTCTGGCCCACTGGATTGTCAAATTACTCCATTATATTCAACACTATTTCTACCTAACTACATTTTCTAACACCCAAAATTACATCACAAACAAAGGGATCTGATCTGATCATCAACAAAAATTTTTTTTACCTTGAAGCATCTGAAGGTATGAAGTTACTTTTAAAAACACATGGATATTACCTGTGCTGTCATGTGTTGATTTTTTAATGTACTGTCCATATCTCAAAATATTTGTCATCTTGTCAAAGCTCACTACACGTGATACATAATTATTGGGCGAACATTGCTCATTCATATATGAGTTTTGCAATCTTGGTATATTGCTTTCTCGGTTAAATTGAAGGTGTTGAACCAAACTGCTTTGAATTTTCCCTCACTGAAACTGTTAAATAGATGCTTTTCTGATCATCCAGGTGGTTTTGACACAGAGAACAGCTTCCTGGGTTGTATGAGAGACATTGATGTTGGTAATCGTCCTGTTGACTTGCGCAATATTCCTTCCGAAAACCAGAAAAATGTTGTTGTGGGAACCTGCGGCATTAGAGACCGGTAATATGTCATGCCCATAATATCTGAAATAATAACTTCATTAATTCTGGTCATTTTACACCTGGCAACACAAGAGCTTGAACAGTTTAAATTCATTGCCTAACACAATATCTCTCTAGTTATAGGCAGTGATATAAATCCTCTGTTTCTGTCAAGAAGTTTATTATTATGCCCCCCCCTCTAACTAGAGGGGGGGCATATAGCGATCGCTTTGTCCGTCCGTCTGTCCATCCGTCTGTCCGTCCGAATTTCTTGTCCGGGCAATATCTCGGTTAATATTTGATGGACAGGATCGAAACTTGCATGGAATGTGGCCAGTGGCTCGTAGTTGTGCAGCGTGGAGTTTTTTCCGAGTTCCGGTATAATTTTCCAGAGTTATGGCCCTTTTTCTGAAATCTCTGTGAATGGGACTTGTCCGGGCTGGATCTTGGTTAATATTGTATGGACAAGTATGAAATTTGCATGATATGTGGTCAATGACCCACAGTTGTGCAGCGTAAAGTTTCTCCACGTTTCGCTTATATTTTCAAGAGTTATGGCCCTTTGTTCCTGAATTCTCCGTGAATTGGGACTTGTCCGGGCTGGATGTCGGTTAATATTGTATGGACAATTATGAAATTTGCAGGATGTGTGGTCAGTGCCCTGTAGTTGTGCAGCCTGAATTTTCTCCGCGTTTCGCATATATTTTCAAGAGTTATGGCCCTTTTTTCTTCAAATCTTTGTGAATTGGAACTTGTCCGGGCTGGATCTCGGTGAATATTGTATGAACAATTATGAAATTTGCAGGATATGTGATCAGTGCCCTGTAGTTGTGCAGCGTGAAGTTTCTCCGCGTTTCGCATATATTTTCAAGAGTTATGGCCCTTTTTTCTTCAAATCTTTGTGAATTGGAACTTGTCCGGGCTGGATCTCGGTGAATATTGTATGAACAATTATGAAATTTGCAGGATATGTGATCAGTGCCCTGTAGTTGTGCAGCGTGAAGTTTCTCCACATTTCGCCTATATTTTCAAGAGTTATGGCCCTTTTTTCTTCAAATCTTTGTGAATTGGGATTTGTAGGGCTGGATCTCGGTTAATATTGTATGAACAAGTATGAAATACGCATGATATGTGGTCAGTGACCCATAGGTGTGTAGCGTGAAGTTTCTCTGTTTTCGGTTATATTTTCAAGAGTTATGGCCCTTTGTTTAAACCTAAGTGAATGGGATATATTTATTTGTCCAAGCTGGATCTCAGTCCATAACTGATTTGAACCAGGAAAATGGCTATATTATATGTTATTCTACATTCCAAAACAGACAACATAGGTCCTGAAGTGTGAAATTGCCCCAAAAACAGTGAATTGGGTACAAAATTCACTGATCGCTTCATAATTCACCACAATATACTCCCAAGGAATGTAGGTCTCATAACCAGGTCACATTTTCGGATTTGGCGAAAGCCCTGGCGACCATCTTGCATCGAAGCATCGTATTATCACTTGTTGCTTGATATTTGGAATATGTATTATGTGAGACATGGCAAAAAAGTGACTGAAACAGAATTTTTATAATTATCCAAATTAGGCCTCCAACAACCAATAAAGAACAGAACAATGGCGGGGCAGTGTCGGATTAAAGTGGAAGGGGGGACATACAATTGAGCAATCTCTGATTGCTTCCTTCCTGTGTTACTATTAGTTTTATTACTGCTACAACAAGTATTAATATCAGTACTTGAAATATCAATTTCAACGAATAGCGTTTTGTATTCATCGTCGCCCGGGGAAGACAAATCTTCTCTGACAGAGCAAGATTTTATGTCATCTCTGACATACAAAACTAGTCCTCCTCCTTTTTTGCTCTTTCGGGACGATATGAAGGGAGTATAACCTGGAATGGTAAACAAATCCTCAGTTGTAGCATCCAACCAGCTTTCTGAGATGCCAATAATAGTAAACTTTGATTTAAGATTGTAAATAAAACCAGTAATTTCCGTAAAATGCTTTCTCAGGCTCCTGGCATTAATGTGAAATAATGAAAGTGTGTTAGAACTCGCAGTACCCAGTCTGCCTGAATTAGATTCAAAAGTATCCTCAGTAAAGTAATTTGATTGATGTGCGTTAATGTTACGCCAGTATTCCGATTCATGAATGTTGTCATCAGTTAAATAATTAGGAGATGAACTAGAGTTAAGCTCGATGGGATTGAAACACATGTTTTCAAAATCAATGTGCGTGTCTAGTGGATTTGATTGAGTTGGTAAATGTATTAGTATTTCATCCACTGTACTAAATGGTAAATTATTCCATAAGTTATCGGGAAAACCCCCCAATGGTGAGCCATTATCCATTAATATACATACATATGTTTTGATATAGAGTTTGCACAAGATAAGCGTACATGCGAGCAGTTAATATACAGCACCATATCATATTTACATTTCTAACAAAAACTAGAAAACAAAACATTAAGGATGAGCTCAAGCTGTCCGATTATAGACCGCCATTAATGATCGAGTAGATTGTATTGATCGAGTATTACTAAACTCTTCATACTAAAATAGGCAGAAAGAGCTGTCCGCGAGTACGCTACTCGCTGTTCAAGTGCTTATACACAAAAATAGTCGGTCACGTTAGAGAAATCCGATTCGGGCCGAGGCTCAGTTTATACACAAAACAATCAATCACGTTAAAGAAATCGGACTGGGCCGAGACTCGCACTATAGAACATCGCAGGAATACGTCTGTAATATATCATGCAGTCGCGTCGCGATATCGGTGTACACGTTCTGTTCGTTTATAAGTACCATATACAGTACATAGAAAATAATAAACTGACAATCGCTGTCTGATACGAGGTCCATGTGTGAAAGTTTGTCAGTTACTTGCCGAAGGGCGGTGGTTCTCTCTGGGTGCTCCGGCTTCCTCCACCAACCAAACTGACTGTCACCATATGAGTGAAACAAACTTGAGTGTGATATTAAGACAAATTCCCTCCCTTATACGTGATACTGGTTCATACTCCATGTAAGAATCACGAGACAATGCATACAATAGCCAAGTCTGGGGGCAACAATATGTCTAGACTTCAGCCTTTTCAGCTGCACAAAGACTCGGACAATAGCATCCTACATGGAGTATCTACCGTGATACTGGACTACGTGAGCAGTTCACAGATCCGTGATTTTCATGTCATAGGATTGCATCTACACTATCGGTACTTCCTTGTCATCAATAAACAGTTTGCCAGCTGTAAACCTAACCTTTTTCTTGTCCTTGAACGCCTGGGTCATTTGCGGAGCAGCTCTTCTCTTCATGTTGTAGTCCGCCACGGTGAGGTCTTCCATCACGATTTTACAGTAGTGCTAAGTCAGACGACTATCGAAAGTGACGCCCACACTTTACAGAGTTGTGCCCCTTCACTGATATATTAATTATGCCCCCCCTCTAACTAGAGGGGGGGCATATAGCGATCGCTTTATCCGTCTGTCCGTCCGAATTTCTTGTCCGGGCAATATCTCGGTTAATATTTGATGGACAGGATCGAAACTTGCATGGAATGTGGCCAGTGGCTCGTAGTTGTGCAGCGTGGAGTTTTTTCCGAGTTCCGGTATAATTTTCAAGAGTTATGGCCCTTTTTCTGAAATCTCTGTGAATGGGACTTGTCCGGGCTGGATCTTGGTTAATATTGTATGGACAAGTATGAAATTTGCATGATATGTGGTCAATGACCCACAGTTGTGCAGCGTAAAGTTTCTCCACGTTTCGCTTATATTTTCAAGAGTTATGGCCCTTTGTTCCTGAATTCTCTGTGAATTGGGACTTGTCCGGGCTGGATCTCGGTTAATATTGTATGGACAATTATGAAATTTGCAGGATGTGTGGTCAGTGCCCTGTAGTTGTGCAGCGTGAATTTTCTCCGCGTTTCGCATATATTTTCAAGAGTTATGGCCCTTTTTTCTTCAAATCTTTGTGAATTGGAACTTGTCCGGGCTGGATCTTGGTGAATATATTGTATGAACAATTATGAAATTTGCAGGATATGTGATCAGTGCCCTGTAGTTGTGCAGCGTGAAGTTTCTCCGCGTTTCACATATATTTTCAAGAGTTATGGCCCTTTTTTCTTCAAATCTTTGTGAATTGGGATTTGTAGGGCTGGATCTCGGTTAATATTGTATGAACAAGTATGAAATACGCATGATATGTGGTCAGTGACCCATAGGTGTGTAGCGTGAAGTTTCTCTGTTTTCGGTTATATTTTCAAGAGTTATGGCCCTTTGTTTAAATCTAAGTGAATGGGATATATTTATTTGTCCAAGCTGGATCTCGGTCCATAACTGATTTGAACCAGGAAAATGGCTATATTATATGTTATTCTACATTCCAAAGCAGACAACATAGGTCCTGAAGTGTGAAATTGCCCCAAAAACAGTGAATTGGGTACAAAATTCACTGATCGCTTCATAATTCACCACAATATACTCCCAAGGAATGTAGGTCTCATAACCAGGTCACATTTTCGGATTTGGCGAAAGCCCTGGCGACCATCTTGCATCGAAGCATCGTATTATCACTTGTTGCTTGATATTTGGAATATGTATTATGTGAGACATGGCAAAAAAGTGACAAACAGAATTTTTATAATTATCCAAATTAGGCCTCCAACAACCAATAAAGAACAGAACAATGGCGGGGCAGTGTCGGATTAAAGTGGAAGGGGGGGCATACAATTGAGCAATCTCTGATTGCTTCCTTCCTGTGTTTAGAATTGATAAAATTGGTTTCTGACCTAAAAAAAAACGACCTTACGTAATATGTAGTAAATCTTGACATACATGTAACTATATTTCCTAATATTCACCACCACAAATGCCGCACCATGCCAGGTGGCCTAACTTTTATCGCTAAAAATTTTAGCATACATTCGCCACCATTTTCTTTAGATACGGTCAAGGTCATTCCACCTGACACATTCATTGCGAATTTGGGAGTCTGGCAATCCAACTGGCCCAGATTCTTTCCCTATTAAAATTAGAAAAGATTAGATATTTTTGAGAGTTAAATAGTATAGAAACATTTTAGAATGTATCAGTAGTCACTTCTCATCCAGTCTGGTATCATGACCAAGCAATGACCACCAGATGTCAAGTTCTTATTGCAATCTTGGACCCAAAAATATCAATTGTGGTTTGTGACCTACTGTCTTGCAGTCATGAAATCAAGCTGATTTTTATTGGACAAAAACAACAATAATGTCAAATTCTGGCTGAAATAAATACCTCTGAAACATCTGGGTAATCTATCTTCCTAGCCACCTTTCGTTTTCAGACTTTTAATTTGACTGATGTTGTGTCACGGTCTTTTCTTGGTCTGACATTATTCAGTTTTCTTGCTCCGACATTAATTATGATATTATGTTTGGGCATGCATGTTATTTTTAGGCAACTTTCAAAATTATGGGATGGTGTTTTGTCCAAGGATCACATGAGCAAACTTAGGAGTGAACAATATATGCCAGGTGAAAGGAGTGAACAATATATGCCAGGTGAAAGGAGTGAACAATATATGCCAGGTGAAAGGAGTGAACAATATATGCCAGGTGAAAGGAGTGAACAATATATGCTAGGTGAAAGGAGTGAACAATATATGCCAGGTGAAAGGAGTGAACAACATATGCCAGGTGAAAGGAGTGAACAATATATGCCAGGTGAAAGGAGTGAACAATATATGCCAGGTGAAAGGAAGAAGGGATTTGGATTATTCTGAACAATTTATAAGTCAAAGAGATCGGGAAAGAAACAAGCTGTCAGCAAATTTTCAAAATGTTGAGCCTTTCACCCCACAGTTGACAGGACCCGGGTAAAAGACAATTTGAATCACTGCTGAATTTGAATTACCTCACTGCATCTGTCTCTGCTTCAGTTACATGTATTACTCTTCATTTCATTAAACCATAACTGTTAGTCTAGCTTCCATTCCATCTTCGAAATTTGGTTACTGACATTTTGCTTGCACCGACTGATGCAATAAAACTCTAGGATTGTGTTGATGTACAGTCTAAAACGCGGGTGGTTGGGTGGGTTCAGGTTCCTGTTGCTTCAATGCATTTTGCTGAGAAGCAACAGGAACTTGATAATGTGATGTCTAGCACTGTAATATCAGTTGTCTTTGTTGCATCATGTGGGCATCCTGTCTGTGTCTTGTGCGCTGTCATCAGTGTTTTATAGGGTGGGTGGAGGGTGTCTGGTTCCATGCTGCTTCAAAGATTTTTTCTTTGAAGTAGCAGGAACACAACTGGGCTGGGTGGTTCTTAGTTGGTTTGTTGAAAGCGATGTTAAATTCTATTCACTCACTCACTCACCCTAGGATTGTGTTGATTTACAGTCTAATACCATTTTTGTTGAATTGTCTTGCAGATGTACTCCTAACCCCTGTAGGAACAAGGGCCTCTGTATCCAGAACTGGAACTCTTTCACTTGTCTCTGTGATACTACTGGTTACAAAGGCGCTGTCTGTCACATCTGTATGTATTCATCAACTAACATGTCTCATAAGTCCTTGTGATTGAATTATTCATGTGGTTCACCCTATGTGATGAAAAAACATCATGTGATTCTGTTCAATTCTGAGAACTATGACATTAGATTGAAACAAACGTTTAAAAGATACAAACTGCCTGCAATGACGTAAACAGCCGATAAATTGACTACATTGCACACATCACCATTTCTCGATTGCTGTTTCCAGCTATAAGTTGTGCATTTGAATTTCATTTTTCCAGCAACCCATCCTCTTTCCTGTATGCATTTCAAGATGTACTCGCCAAATAAGGAACAGGAGCAAACTATTATAGATGTTGATGGATCGGGACCATTGAAACCATTCAGAGTGGGCTGTGATATAGGTAGGTCATCGTCTACACGCCCTGTGGGGCTTCTGGGGATTGACCTGGGGGTGTCCTCATGCACACATCAAGTCATGTAAAATTTTAAGAGCATCAGCACCTCAGACAGCTTTTCATAAGAGGCGAATAACTGAGGCACCCGTGGGATGCCTGGTGTGAAAGGAATAGGACCCATACATCTTCACTGGAAGTTTGTTGAAAGCGACGTTGAATCATACTCACTCAGAAGTCCTCTGCACTGACTCATCAATACCAGCATTTGCAACATGGCCTCCTACCACTGAAGATATTAGCAGATTTGTCTTATGTGCAGATCAAACAACATCAGTCTACATAAGTCTAATAATAATTGTACCTGAGCAATGGGAGGTTTGCCCAATGGGACCGGAAGTGCTCCTTCTGTCAGTATTGGGCCATCTTCACATTTTCAATTTAAATACTACACTAACGTTCCGTCATTTACCTTGACTTAACGAATAGATTAAACTGTTCAGACCGGGAAACGCACGTGATGTCATATAGCCAATCAAGATAGGAGCTTGCCAACACCGAGCAGCTAGGATTTTCTTTGATGTCTGCTCGTGTGATCTCCAAATATGGCAAGTGGTGGGTGTATTGATGTTAATTTCCTTCGAATAGCCAATCAAATTTGAATTTTAAAGAGGTCATACATTGCACTTCTCCTAATATGGACCACGGAATATTTATAGCGCTATGACATCACCAGACCTGTATTCTGATCAGATAATATGTTACGTTCAGCCAAGGCAACACGTGTAGTGTTAGACTTGGGTAAGCGAAGATGGTATTGGGCCAAAGTCGACAAACAGGACATGGCAAACACAGAATCTGATTGGATAGCTCATAATTTACAAGTCCCCCATTGATTACTTGACATGTATGAAGCTGATATTTCAGAACAATTTATAGGTTATAGGTACTTCAAATTTTGTAAAAAGAAATTTAATTGCTACAATGGCAAACACATGTACATTTTGTGTTTTTCCACATTCCATCACAGCTTTTTCAAGGTAGTTGTTCTTCAGGGTTACAACCATGAGTTTGTCAATTTCTGTGCTGCATCGGTCAAAATGGCGATATTTGAAAAAAGAACAAGAATGAAAAAAATGAAAATATTAACTTTAAAGAGGGCAATATTGAACAGATTTTGGAATTGGGCTGTGTTATCCAAATGTCAAGCAAGTAGCTCACATCGAAGGAACGCTGACAAAGTGGCGAAATCAGGGCTATATTCCGTTATGACATTTTTTGAAGAAAACCTGATCACCCCCCAATTTCATCAGATTGTCTTATTTACCATTGTTCCAAAAAACTGTTAAGGCAGTTTTAAGAAAATGACTTTCACCTTCTCATAGTATATTTTGTGTGGGTTTTTTTGTGTGTTTTAGTTTTGTGTTTTTAGCCCACCATCACCAGATGGTGGGCTGTTCAAATCGCTTTTTTGTCCGGCCATCGTCCGTCCGTAAACAATTATTGTTATCGCGATTTCTCAGGAACTACTGCATGGATCTTTCTCAAATTTGGTACATAGGTTCCCCTTGGCGTCTAGTTGTGCAAGATACCTTTTCTGGTCCGATTAGAAAATCCAATATGGCCACGAGGCAGCCATCTTGGATTTCCCATGAAACTTTATCGCGATTTCTCAGGAAGTACTGTATGGATCTTTCTCAAATTTTGTACACAGGTTCCCCTTGGGGTCTAGTTGTGCAAGATACCTTCCCTAGTCCGATTCTAAAATGGTGGCCATCTTGGATTTCCCCATGAAACTTTATCGCGATTTCTCAGGAACTTCTGCATGGATCTTTCTCAAATTTGGTACACAGGTTCCCCTTGGGATCTAGTTGTGCAAGATACCTTTTCTGGTCCGATTCGAAAATCCACTATGGCCACCAGGCAGCCATCTTGGACTTCCCCATGAAATTTTGTTATCGCGATTTCTCAGGAACTACTGCATGGATCTTTCTCAAATTTGGTACACGGGTTCCCCTTGCAGGGCGCGAAATGTTCGGGTGTCCACCTGTCGATGACAGGTAGTATTTATGTGCGACAGGTAAAAAAAATAAATGACTGTCGCATGCGACAGGTAGAGATTCGGTCAATAAAACAGAAATATTGTCCGCGTACTAGCTCACTTTCGCCATCGTTTGTCAATGTCCGCCACGAAAAGGGCCAATTTGATTGAACGTGCACGGGTGTCCCCGATTCCGAACAGTTTTCGCAACTGCGCATGCTTAAAAGGCTCGGGCGTACACAATTCAGTGTGCAATCGTGTCTGCCCACAGCAACTTGCATGAAACACGCATGCGCGAGTAATGCGGTCATACCGTTGCCATAGGTTACTGCCGTCTGTCAGACGTCCGCCATTGTCTTTGGTTTTGAATGCAATAGATCAAAATGGAGCGTTTTCTAACTCGTACAAACGCGGGTGATGCTTTACAGCCCAATCAAGAAGACGAGACTGCATCGCAAGCTGGCGAGGGCATTTCAAGTACAACAGACGAGCCGATAGAAGCGTCTCCGACGCCGGCAAAAAGGAAACGAGTGTTCAAATTTAACACTAAATGGAAACTTGAGCATGAATGGCTGACATTCGACGAAACAACAAGGCAAATGTTTTGCACATATTGTAAAACCTACAAACAGGCCAGCAAAACGAACAGATTTGTTATAGGGTGCGAGTCACTTCGTGTGGAAAATGTGAGGGCTCATGAAACCATTTACAACATGACAACTTCTCTTTGTGTTAATATTTTATTTAGAAACAGTTACAGCAAGTCAAATACAAGTTAGTACAAGACGTGAACATATAGAATAATTTCATCACTATTCGCATATATATATATATATAATTATTGTGTACAGGTAGAAAATAGAGGAGACAGGTGGAAAAAAAAATTACCTGTCCCATGAGACAGGTGGAAAAAATAAAACATTTCATGCCCTGCCTTGTGGTCTAGTTCTGCAAGATACCTTTTTTGGTCCGATTCGAAAATCTAATATGGCCACCAGGCGACCATCTTGAATTTCCCCATGAAATTTTGTTATCATGAATTCTCAGGAACTGCTTCATGGATCTTTCTCAAATTTTGTACACAGGTTTCTCTTGGGGTCTAGTTGTGTAAGGTACCTTTTCTGGTCCGATTCGAAAATCCAATATGGCCACCAAGTGGCCATCTTGGATTTCCTCATGAAACTTTGTTATCACGATTTCTCAGGAACTACTGCATAGATCTTTCTCAAATTTGGTACACAGGTTCCCCTTCGGATCTAGTTGTGCAAGATACCTTTTTTGGTCCGATTCGAAAATGTAATATAGCTGCATCTTAAATTTACCCACGAAACGTTATCATGTAATCTCAGGAAATTACAGGTTCCTCTTGTAGTCCAGTTGTGCAAGATACTTTTTTTGGTCCGATTCGAAAATCCAATATGGCCACCAGGCGGCCATTTTGAATTTCCTTGATAAATTTTGTTATCATGAATTCTCAGGAACTACTCTATGGATTTTTGTCAAATTTGGTACACAGGTTCCCCTTGTGATCTAGTTCTGCAAGATACCTTTTTTGGTCCGATTCCAAAATCCAATATGGCCATCTTGAATTCCCCCTTGAAACATTATCATGAATTCTCAGGAACTACTTCATGGATCTTCCTGAAATTAGGTACACAGGTCCCACATGGGGCCTAGTTGTGCAAGATACCTTTTTTGGTCCAATTCGAAAATCCAAGTTATGCTTCAAATTAATACGATATTCCCAAGTTGTGACATTGCATCACAAGAGTTGGCGGATCAAACGGTGGGGCATATTCTATGTATTGACTAAGAGAATATCCATACCTTCACCTCCTATATGAAGGAGTTCAAATGATTCTGAATTAAAATGTATTTCTTCAAATTTTAAATCAGTTTACTTTAGTTGCATGTGAACCGTTGCAAGTGAACTGCCCCACCGTTTCGTCTGCCGACGGGTTGGCTACACGAAGGGACATCACTCTTGTGACGCAACATCACAACTCGACAACTGTAGACTACTGCATGTTTTGATCCAAGGGAGATAATCAGGGTTCAGACACTTTCAAAGTTTCAACATTACTGCACTGACCGAATGATCCTTCAGTATTAAGTTGTGTACCATCTTACTATTTTCGAGCATGGTATCTTAAAAGAGATATCTCAAACTAGCCCAGTAAACAGAACAGTATTAGCATTCGTTCCTAATTATAAAATTTTAGGTATGTTTCATAGCTCATGCCAAAGTGTCAAAAGAGATTTGTCTTCACTTCCAGTACCCAATGATGACACATGCAAACACAAAATACTACAAAACGAAGATGAAGGATCCTCCAGACATTTTGGTCATTTCAGTTGTTCTATAACAACCGAGATGAAGTAGTTTCTAGAAATCTTGAAACTCCTGAAACTTTAGAAAGATAATATCTTGGTGTTTTCCAGTCTCCCTTTTTCGATATTTTTCGCTCAAATTCGAAATTCTGCAAACAAAATTGCAAATCAATTCTTTGTTCTTAGTAACAATGGACAAAAAGATCTTGTCAGTAGCTTAAAATTATCGGACAATGGTGGGCGCCAAGATCCTTCAGGATCTCTCGTTTTCTATTTTTTTTGTCATAATGCTTGCATTATTGAGGGAATTACTGCCCAATCCTATATTATACAGTAGAACCGAACACTGAAAAATTGTGAATGCTTCATGTACATCATGCTATACTTATTCAACCCATCCACCACCCTCGGGAGCTTATCCCAACCCCCCAGTGCACCAAGCCCACTCTATATCTCGTAAACTAGGCCTCACCCATCCCCCTTCCCTATTTATCCTAGGAGATGGCATCATGCATGCCCCACCTATCTCCCAAACTACATCTTGTCCTTATGGGGAGAATTTTAATTCAGTTTATGAAAGGAATAAATACACGTCTTCCTCACATTTGTTCTCAGGGGATGCTATCGAGTCAAGTGAAACCTACATCAGGCATGACAGTATGAATGAGGTGAAGGTTGATGGATGCGACGAGCCAGGATGTTACTCTAGAGCTGTGCAATATGAGGCCGAGTTTGATGCCTTGGAGGCCGTCATTGAGAGAGCATACTCATGTAAACAGTTCATACAGTACAGGTGTAATAACTCCCGGTTACTAGCCACCCCTACAGGTAAGCATAGTCCCCAACAGCTCAATGGTGACTGGGGTCAATGCACTCGTAAAATACAACTACTTGTATTTGTAATTTGGAAAGAATTAAACTGAATGCATGGAAAATTGTCAATAATCTTCAGGGAAGTATTTTATGAACATGATTCTCCAATACCATAAACTTTGAACCTGGCAGTACCACCCGAATCTGGGTGAAAAGGAGTTTCATGTAAATTTTTATGTTGGTTTGTGGGTCACACATTAAATATAACCTGTTCAAAACTGATAACGAATGTTTTCTCTTAATTAGACTGGTGATTCACCATAATTAAACAAAATACATATATGTAGGTTTGAGTATTATGAGCTTCTCCAATTACTGAGATTCAGAAAGTGAGCCAATACAATTCTTGGACCAGGTCCGCTATATCTGGCAAAGTCCTATGGAATATCACATTCTCCTCCTCACGACTCCCTCTGATTGCCTTTTCCAATGTGTCAATTGAAAGCACTTTTTCTTATTTTTGTTTAGAATCTAATCCAGACAGTAGTGTTCAGTGGACATCTTACGGCTGGTGGGTGGGGCGATCATTCCAACCCATGCACTACTGGGGCGGGGCCTCCCAGGGCTCTCACAGATGCTCGTGCGGACTGACAGAGCAGGGCTGCGAGGGGGATAACTTAGGAAGCCAAAGACCGGTGTGTAACTGTGATGCTCAGAAGCCATACGTTGTGTCTGATGCAGGAGATCTCCGTCACAAGGAGCACCTGCCTGTACTCGAGATGTACTTTGGCGACACAGGCCTTGTCACTGACTACAGAGCTGGCTGGCATAAACTTGGTGAACTCATTTGTCAGGGTGACAGTAAGTAAACCTTTCCTACCCTACATGACTGAGCTCAACAACCCTGTGAACTCTGCTCCCATATGGCTCATTTCAAAATATTTCCCTGGGTAGTGAGAGACGTTCATGTGCTGGCCAAGAGCATTGTTATCATGGGCAGAATAACTTGGCAATATTTCATTTAACTTGGTCATAACTTGTGAATTTTAGCTTTGTTCAAATGAAACTGTTCTGGTGAAAACATATGTTCATGGTGAATTGTATAGTTCTTGATGAATAAATAGGGTGAAATTCCTCAAATTTTCCAGATATGTTTGAGAACGTGGTGACCTTCCGTAAACGAGATGCCTCGATTGAGTTGCCTACTTTTGATGCCAAGAGCTCAGGAGACATATGGTTTCAGTTCAAAACAACACAGAGGGACGGTATTATTCTCCATAACACTGGAGATGTTGATTCCATCCAAGTCCGAATCTACAGTCAGTACCATATTTACATGATATATTCATATTCATCATAACCGTTTGGTTCAAGTAGTGCTTGTCAGCACAAACACCCTCCAGTGGGAGGCTTGCAGTATAACATCTGATGATGAATGTAAATGCCAGTTCTGTTTGGTAACTTGTCCAAAATTGTGGTTCATACTCCATGTAAGAATCATGAGACAATGCACACCATAGCCAAGTCTGGGGACAACAATGTGTCTAGACTTGAGCCTTTTCAGCTGCACAAAGACCCGGACAATAGCTGCCTACATGAAGTATCTACCAAAATTGTGGAATGGATAGAACAGGATAGGCCAACACATCAAAGCTGATTCAATAGTTGGTTTTTATATGCCTGACGTGTGACGAGATCCTATATTGCGATAGCGAGTTCTGTCCCTTCCGTATGTTAACTTTAGTTAGCTGTGTGATATCTCGAGTCTTAGGGCATTCCTTACCCATGGAACAAAGAGGAACTTTGTGGTCAAAAGATCATAGGTCAGTGCAACTGATGATTGACTAGAAACCTTTCTGATTTGAATGTCCTTGAACTATTTTATCAAGGTCAAAATCTAGTTAATGCAATATCTCCTAGAGATTAGCCTTTCCAAATTCCCTCTGAAGTATGTATCTTAGGTTATTTGAGAGAAATTGATTTGTTACCCCTCAGCCCATAGGGCTGTGGGGTTTTGTCGTTGCCATGTACGTACGTCCGTCCGTCCGTCCGTCAACATTTTCTTGTCCGCTGAATATCTGCAGATCTATGAAGCCGGGCCTGACCAAACTTTGGTGAGAGCTTCCTGAATGTTGACTGATGAAATGATTGGATTTTCAGATGGCTATGGTGATATCATGATTTTTAAAAAAAAAAATTATTATTTATTGATGGCTCAGCTTTTGCACTGTTATCTATGCCCATCAACATGTTCATGTCCGCTGAATATCTGTAGATCTATCAAGTCAGGCCTGACAAAACTTTGGTGAAAGCTTCCTGAATGTTAACTTATGAAATGATTAGATTTTCAGATGGCTATGCTGATTTCATGATTTTTATTTATTTTTATTTTTTTTATTATTTATTGATGGCTTAGCTTTTGCACTGTTATCTATGCCCATCGGGAACCCTTGGTTGCATGTTTCATTGTGAATTTTGAAGGTTCCCTGATACAAGAAAGCGTGGCCCATTCATGATTCTCATTGAATTAAGGACAACATTTTTCTTTAATTTTGCTATTAAATCATTCTATTCTACATCATGATTTATTCTAAAACTTTTGCATGTACCATATTTGTGTCCACACATTTAACTGGTACAACATAATGCTTCAATTTTTGTCACCAAACATGTTACTGTACCTTGGAAATTATGTAAAACGAGTGATTAGGAGAGCCCATTTTTAGCCCGACTCTGGGCAATTTTGAACCAGTTTGCATACCTGGAGCTTATGCTCCCCCCCCCCCCCCCCCCCCAAATAATGATAAGGGTGGGCCTGTGTCAATAAGTGTGTTTACTTGTTATCACACTTGTGCAATGCATAAATTGCCACTGATAAAGCTACACTTCCTTGCATGCTGTAATCCCAGCACACCACTCACGTGAAACCGAAGTCTGTTATGTATGGTATCCAGGGATTTTTTGCAGGTTCCGATCCCAAACTCCCAGTTCCTTTTTGTAATTCATTATTGAGGGCCCAATTTTTTAAAGTGAATTTCAGCGCAAAGAGCCTGTGATCAATCACAAAACAGAGGTTTATTAACATGAAATTCAATACCCAGTTATGCAATCGGATCGATATTGAGGCTCCCAGAAGCTTTTTCTAGGAGTATTTCCTTCAGAAATCCTTTCAAATTGAACAACAACAACACTTTCGTTTCTTGTTTCATTTGAGTTTTGGGCGCCCATAAGTTTTCCGAAACTAAATTGGCTCTAGATGCAGCCCGGATCCTACTTGACTAAAAAAAAAACAGGCTGAGGGGTCCACGCACCTTTTAGGTGCTTGCCTGCAATTCATGTTGCATAAGTTTTAATGTGTGTATGTTTTCATGTGTTGGATTACAAAGTTATTAACTTGAATGCTTAGAATTTTGTTTGATCGTCACTATTTAGCTGAAATATTGCTGAATGCTGCGTTAAATCTTAATTCTCTCTCTCTCTCTCTCTGATTGACTGGAAGCCTGTTCAAGTTGACCGACCTTGACCTATTTTATCAAGGCCAATTCCAGTTAATGTGATATGTTTTAGGATTTACATCTAGGCATTCCAGTTTCATACTACATGTCACTGTTAATGGACTAGAATCCTATAGAAGTTGACCTGTTTTTGTGAAGGCCAAATTCTAAGGGGTTCTCTCTAGCTAATGGAAAAAGGGAGCAAATCTTGAAACCCATAGAACACCAGTGCCCTCTATCTCATTGAATTACAATACTTCCTTTGATGAATAGTCCTATCCTGATAATGTATTTCATTGAGATCATAGAGGGCGCTGGTGTTCCATGAGTTGCAATATTTGCTGTCCTTTGCAATCAACTGGAGAACCCTATTTTGTATAGTGATGTCTTCTGTAGGATGAAAGCTCCATAGTTTTCTATATTCAGACAATATGTAACTGGTGATAGATCAGTTCACTGAAGATGATCATCATGCAGGGATTCATACAAGTCAAAAATTTTACCACCGAAAACTCAATATTACTCAAAATTGAGTTTTCACAATGGGGAAATTGAGTTTTCAAAAAATTTTACCGCCGATTCAAAGATTGCGATTGAGTTTTTCAAAAAATTTACCACCGATTCATCCATTGGTATTGAGTTCTCAAATATTTCAACCACCACCATGCACAGGATGTTGTTGGTGTGTTTTAATATGGTCAATATATTATACATGTACTATGAGCAGGGGTTATTTTTGACAAAAAAAATTCATCTACCCAATATCCAAATTCAATAAAACTTATTTTATTCAGCACGTCTTCAGCTAAAGTTTTCATCGAATGAAGTATAAAAACCAAGAGATTTACATGTACCATACCACAAGATCAGTCTGAATAACATTGGACATATGGGAATCTATATCACGAATGAAATCGGTGGGAGAAATCAAGCAGTAATTGCTCAAAACAGCAAAGAATCGAACCAGGAAACATGCCATCTTGTCTGCAGATTACTGCACCAAACACAGCCTCTGCAGATTGTTACTGAATTACTGCTTGTTATTGAGGTAGTATGTAATCCAAGATGGCTGCCATTGACCGTCTTGGATTCCGTCTTGCATCTTCTTGTGAACGTGGTCTCTTGAGAACAATTCGTCCAATTGACTTCAAACTTGAGAAGGTGCTTCACATCAGATAGACGGCCATTGGTATTGATTTTCATTGAGGTAGTTTGTAATCCAATATGGATGCCATTGGCCATCTTGGATTTCACTTACCCATATTGTACCCATCTGTATTGTGAACGCGATATCTTGAGATCTTTTCCACCCATCGATGTATAAACCTCACCATCCACGAATCCTTACACAACTACAGACTTACATTCCAGTGTTACACTATCCATTACTGTTTCTCAAACCTCCTCAACTTGTCTCAACAATTCCAGATAAGCGTCTCTTTCCACATACACATATCCACTTTCCAAGTTCTATTTAAGGATATATTGGAAGGGTATATGCTGTATGCTCTCAAACGGGCTACTTGGCGGAGGACCTGCTAGCTACTCAGTTTGTCACATTTGTCTTATTTCCACATTCAGCGATGTCAAATCAGTTTTAGTATTTTCTTGTTTTGTCTCATCTGAAGCAAATCCGGCGGGGGATGTGTGAGCTCACAGCTCTTGTTCTAGATCAAGTTTTTTGCAACATTTTATGAAGGAACTCATCTACTTTAGGCCGGCTGTGTTGGTACCTGTGTTTCGGGTCAGCCGCCCGCATTGAATTTACCGATATTACGTGTGTATGGTGTAACATGCGCGTTGATTATTTCTGAACAATCCTGTATATTTCAAACTTGACGACGGTTAGGCCCTTCAATTCAGCAATTTGACTACGTGAAACGATCACAATGCTACGTAGGATATTCCATTCCTTTTCTTCCGTTAAAAGCCTACAAAGCCAAGATAGAACAAATTTGAATGAGGGTGTTGTGAAAATTATATACGAGACCAACAGGGGCAACACAGTAATTAACACACAAACCCGTAATACGGCAACGTATTTTTGAAACCCCCTTCGATTGCCTCTTGCTGGCGAATGGTGCATCCCCACACACAGCTGAATCTGGGCTTCATTTGCATATGAATACGTGTCATTTCTAGTCTGGGTGAAACTTGCATGCTGCACGTGACGTTTACAAGGCATCACCAATCTGCACAAGTGCAGGTAATTGCCTCTGCTGGTAACCTAATCATCCCGCACACCCCTATCCTGACTTTGGATTCTTCCATTTCGCTTAGTTTTGTCTGAAGGATAAGCTGTGAAGTGTGGCAAAGACTATTAAAACAAATATGCTGTGCAGGAACTTCACAGCTGCACATGCTAAAAATAAACGCCTATAAACACATTCCTATACACCTCCAGGTAAATGGGGACACAGATTGTTACATTGATGAGGGGAGTCCGGATTCAAAAACAATGTAGCCATTGACAATTTAAATATCAAAGGAGAGCCTGTCAAGGCTTCGATTTTCAGTTGGAAATTGAGGGGCTCTGAGGGGTTATACTATTACGTCGTGCGATATGAACACACCAATCATTTCAAGTTTGTTTCATATAAAGTGGACTTTAATGTTGATAATAATAAAAATACGGCATGTTTCTCGTACATGCTATTAGATATGTTTGTGATCTTCATGTTTTAATGCACAAACAAATAATGCTTGAGAAATGTACTCCAGATTTCTTATCGATCATCCAGAGCTTTATTCATCAAAATACGATAATAACATCAAAGTTATATGTACATCTGTCCAAAATTACAAGTGTCTGGTCGGTCATGGCTTTTCGTGATGGCCACTTTCGACGTCAAATAATGGTTGGTTGATTATTGTCCGCTTCACCTAAAAATATAACGAATAACAAGGTGTGTAATAAATTGAAACGATAATGTTAAGCTGAGGTTTCAAATGCTGTTGTGTCAGTGATACTGCCTGCCAGGAAAATCTAGAATGGTGTGCAGAAAAAGCCATGTAGACGTATGCGAATGCATCATGCTTTTCCCATACGGAGAATCTAGTTGCTGTGAAGAAATCGGATGCAATTCACTAGCACACACATTACAACTTGATATCCCGGAGAACGTCACCGACAAAGTTTGAACTCTGCCCCCTTCCAGGGCCTCATGTGTAGCGGCCCAAGCGCATCACACAGCCTCGCACACGATCAATACAGTGCAGGTCGGAAAGGTCAAAGAGGGACAGCGAGGGGTTTACCATATACGATGAACAAATATATTAACATTGAAGATCTGTCAAATTTGCTACTCAAAATAATAATGTGTGACTTTCCATCACAACGAAGTCTTTATTTACGTCTTATACTTCTAGTAATTCAAATGGGCTTAATTCAGCAACTTTTCCATCATAAGGAAGTCTTTATTCGTCAATAAAATCTCTTCAAAATACGAACATTTCAAGGAGCATAATTCATTCACTTGTTCACAAAATTCACCCGATTATTGTATCGTTCTTAACGATGTTTGGTCACATCAGACTTTTAATAAAACAAAATCAGTATTGCGATATTTCGTTGCCGAAGTTTTATATAGTTCTCGTTTTCTTCAAAAAAAAAACACGAAAGCTCATGCAAAATAAATACAGTGCAGTCTCAAAAGTGCTGCCTTTTTGAGTGTTTTTTGTTCTAATAAGAGTCTATACCATAGCTGTACTGTGAGCCCTTCAGCAAATTCTGACGGCTATCAATAAGCCATACTGATTTGAACGCTCGAAAAAGAACGTTCATTTTCTGACGCTCGTTTTTCTGACGGGGTAGTGTTCATTTTCTGACTGTCGAACGTTCGTTTGCTTGGAGAAAAAACAGAAGTACCTGTTCATTTTCTGACACATTCTTTTAGTTTGAACGTCAAAACTTTTGACACGCTCCCTAACAGAGTTTTGTGCCCTTGCGAACTGTGTCAGCTTAAAAAACTTTTTTACCGACTTCAAACTTTTTTTTTTCCAACGGATTTTTGGGGTCGGTCGGGTTACGGGAAACAGGACTATTATTATGGACGGCCTCACTAGGCGATTTTGTGGGGAATTACTAACCAAAGATCTAAAACTTTCGCGTCTTCCGCATTACATTTTCGATATAACATCATCGATCTTTATTTCGTCGACTGTAACGCAAATCATGCTTCCTCGGCATGGTAAATATAGGGAACCCAGTTCAATCACATAATAATGTGGAGCTATATGGTTCCCGACTCGCACAATGGCGAGGTCACTGTCCAGAGAAATGATATAAAAGTCGGATTCATCGACACGGTGGAAAAGGACCGCGCATGTTTTGGAGAACTAAACAAATTAGTCGGGCAGAGATTCTGTAAACAATATATTGTCTTTTAATAATATCTTTTAATATTTAGTGCGAGTAAATATTTATACAATGGAACGAAAGAAATATACGGATTTCACAAATGAAAATGGTCTTGCTGATCCGAGTGTGTTCTCAGTCGCGGTTTTGCATACACCCTTACTTTAATATGTTCAGCACGCGTCGGCCGCCATGATGGACATCGGGGTGGAGGCGGAGAAATATATCTGTCTTTAAAATTGCCTCAAGCAAACCCAAGGAAACGTATTTGGATTGGAGGGGGGTGGCAGTTAATGAAAAAATAACGTTCAAACATTTAGTCCAGCAGATCCAAGTGGCGGGAAATGAAATAATCGGTGATCCGGTACAACTTCCCAGCTCAAATGAAAATGTCAAAATCAAATATAATTTTTTTTGCTGCTGTGTTTTTTATTTCGTGTTGAGTTTATGATTTGTGTTGTTGACCTCCCTCCCTCATTGAATTTTCATCATCAGATCTGAAACATAGGTTCAAACACAGTCGGCCTTTGCTAGACTAAAAAAAAACGTCTCTTAATTAACTTTGGTTTCTGCAGTCATGGGTATGCACAGGCATGTATATTGAAGCCCATGATGTTCTTGTTTGCGAATGGGGTTCGCCAGCTCGAACTGACGCCAGGTGGCTCTGTGTATCAAGAGGTAAATGACGCATGTGCATGTCGTTTTTCTTGACGTCACAAAGGCAACGTCATAATGTAATGACGTTGTAATTGTTCGTTTTATGACGCCACGTCTTCTTTACCTGCTGGAGCACTAGCGCCGCCGGCGATCCTAATTGATTGTTCATTCACCAGTCAGCAACAATATACAACAGTAAAGCATAGATACGAGTATAGCTGTGTTGGTAAAAGCTGAAGTTTGGTTGTCTTTCAGACGGTGACACGATACAGTTTGCATACAATGCTGGAAGTGGGTCCTACAACTTGGAATACAGGGCTCCCTCTGGCCTCAATGACAACCAATGGCACACAGTGCATGTAGAGAGGAATCGGAAGCAGGCCTGGTTGAGGGTGGACACACAGACACCTGTCGAGCGAAATGAGGCTGAGGAACAGGGATACAGGACCCTAGATCTTACAAATTCCCTTTCTGTTGGTTAGTGATATTATTTACAGTTATCGGTAGTTATAATACTTGAAATACAAATTAGTACTTCCATCTTGGATCTAAGATACAAATTCTGATGATTGAATGAAGGGTATACATTTTTATGGGACTAGGCATATGCAGTATATTCTAATCTGAACTTCGTACAGGTTCATCTGTTGACCATCGTGATGGTTTTGTTGGGTGTATTCGTGGGATGATGGTCAATGGGAAATTGATGGATCTACGAGGAATGGTGGACAGGGGAGAGGTGATCTACGGTGTCTCACCAGGTACGTACTACATCCTCTGTGTTTATATCTCGCCTCAACTTCCTGCCAACATTGGATCATCTAATCATATTACAGCAACCAACTGCTGTCTCCGCAATCTAAATCTAACTGATCCTTATCAAGCATATTTGGAACGATCTACACAATTGGTACATTTTCTTGGGAAACAATCCCTTGATGAAATGGAGTTTTTAAGATACTTTTCTATATCCATACATTTACTCCCAGAACTGATTCTTAAATTCTTATTGTAGAGTGTTAGGTTAAATTGTGGTCTTATTTGCAGGTTGTGTTGGTAAATGTGACAGTAGTCCATGTTTCCAAGGAGGCACCTGTAAGGAGAAGTACAATGGGTATACATGTGACTGCTCTTACACACCATTCAGGGGATGGATGTGTGGCAGAGGTGAGCATTACCACCTGCTCACTCTATATATTACCTGTAAAATATTAAAATCAATCCTTATGGTTGAGGGAAACTGAAGTGCCATGTTAACTGGTGTCATTGTTATGTACTTGGTGGCACCTTGGCGAAAAGTTTCAGTATCTGGAAATAAGAGATTACAGTGATTTTAAACTTTCTCATGTTCATTTTGGCTGTGTTATTGCACTAATTATGCAGAACTGGGAATATTGTAATATAACTTTGTTGTTAATAAAAGTAAAAGACACTATTATTACTGTTGAGAGTGGATTCTCAGTCAGATAGATTTTATATTGGATCAAAGACCGAGAAGCAAAGACGGAGAAGCATATCCCACTATGGGAAACATATTACCTTTACACTTTTGGCCTTCTTCATAATAATCATTCTTCACATTTTATTCTGCATCATAGAGTCCAGTAAAGTACAAAGTAACATCACTGTTTTCATGAAGGCCAAATAGACAAGAATAGATAGTTGTATTTTTTTTCTTTCTTTTTTTTTGCATCATGAGGCTAGAAACACTGTGTTGACATTGAGGTCAATAGGTCAATAAATTCTCACAAAAGGCAATACTGTTTTGGGAAAGCTAGGTGTTGCTCCATAATTTGTTTTAACTCCAAAAAACAATTTCGGTTCTTGTTTTCAGAGGTGGGCGTCAACATGCAAAAGCACTACATGATCACGTATACATTTGACAAAGACCAGGGTCTCGCCGCTGCGGACGGAGAGTACATCCGTATCGGGTTTTCGACCAAGTTTCCACAAGGACTCCTCCTACAGATTACTGATGCAACAAGCTCTGAATACATCTCCATAGAAATGAACAATGATGGTAAGACATCTATATTAATATCATCTGATTTCTATTAAATCATTGCAGAGTAAACTTCACCAGCAGAAAAATTATCACTTATAAATGAATACCTGTATCAGAAGAGGTCTACCTATCCATTCTATTATTTTATAAAGCAAATTTTAGGGAAGTGGTTGTTCATCTACCTATATTCCAAGATGGTGATATTCACTGCCCTAAGATTTTATACAGGACTATTCACAGGTGGGCCTTCCACATATGGTTCTATTGTTCAGGACTTCATATTAATTCAAACCTTGTTGTAGCCAAAAAGTTTATTGTGCCCATGTTGTCTCATGATACATGAAAGATGAACAAATTCCATTGTATGTACCCACAGTCAATTTAAAGTGTCTGCTGTTCTTTTCAGGTGGTGTGAAAGTAGCATTGGATGTGGGATTTGGGCGTGATGAAGTGAATACTCCATCTCAGAGTATTCGATACACCAATGGACAACAGCACGAGGTCATCATCAGGAGACAGAACCGGGGAAGAAAACTGTCTGTTCAGGTGAGCATATAAATAGACACTATTCCTAGCCTTCATTTGTTTGTGGAGAGCAGGAGGAGAAAGGGAGGTGGGGGGGGGGGGAGTGTCAGCATCTTTTTACCTGTGACATCCTAAGACCACACCAATCCACTTAGAAATGAACAATGCTGATTGACTAAAAGCCATGCACAGACAAGCTGCACACTATGTTTTAACCCCAGTGAAATCAGAGGGTATATTTGACAGTATTAGGTATTCAATCCGATGCCATGAGAATGGTTTTATATGGCTAAAATCGTTTTTGAAAAGACTTGTGCTTTTCAAATTTTATTATAGTTCAATGAACTTTAGATTTGAATAAAGATGAGCAATCATTATTCCATATTTTGTAGAGAAAATGTAGTATTTTGTATTGATAATTTCATATCCGGCTTCAGGAATATACTGAAAAATATGCACTATTATCATTATTATTAGTAAACTTGTGAATAATAATTGTTCTGTCAAGACATTTTTGACAGAATTTGTTGATTACCAAAGTGTCACCTGTTTTTTGTATGAAATAGAAAATATTTTTTGAGTATATGCTCTGAAGTTCATTTGGAATTGAGCGAATCTCCTTAATTCCAGGTGGATGACTATCAACCAGGCTATGGTAACTGGGAGTACCTGCCGTCATCAGCTGATACTATACTTGACAACCCCAAATACCTCTACATTGGCAAAAATAGTAAGTTATCCGTTTGTGATAGTTTTGACTTGATAAATTTCCTGTCCACGGCGTCTCGGCCTCACCCTATGTCTCCTGAACTAAGCCCCACACAACCCCACAACCCTAATATATTCCGGAAGCTTACATCATGCTTATTTAACCCATCCACTACTCTCTGGAACATGTCCCCATCCTCCATCCTCTAAAGTAAGCCTCGCCCAACCCATACCCTATATAGTTCTGTAGCTTATTTCATGCTACACTTATTCAATGCATCCACTACTCTTGGGAGCATGTCCCCACACCTGGGGCACCAAGACCCACCTGCTATCTCCTAAACTAAGCTTCGCCCGAACCCCTACTCATATATTCCTGGAGCTTGCATCATGCTAAACTTATTCAACCATTTCACTACCCTCAGAAACATGTTCTCATCCTCATGCAGGGCTCCAAGGGGACCTCAGTGGTCAAGTGGTCTAAGGCTCATCACTGGCAATTGCTAGCCTCACACTGTTGAACCGGCATGTTTTTGAGCCCCGGTGGTGCATATGTGAAAGTTTGCCAGTTGCTTGCCGATGGGCGGTTGTGTTGTCCTGGTACACCACTCCTTCGACCATTAAAACTGGATGGCACCAGTTGAGTGTGCTATGAAACCGAAGACCTGCCTCCATCCATCTCCGAAAAAAGAAAGCCTCACTCGACCCCATACCCTATATATTCTGGGAGATTACATCATGCTACACTTATCTAACCATTGCAGTACCCTCGGAAACATGTCCCCACCTCTCATGCACCAAGCCCCGCCCTCTGTCTCCTAAACTGAGCCTCACCCGACCCCGTACTGTTTCATTTTTAAGGCGGACGTATTCTGTGATGGCGGTTTCATCCGTCTGTCTGTCCTTTGTGTCCGGTCTATATCTGGGACAGTTTTCTATCTACAGTTTCAATTTTTGGAGAGTAGACTACAGGGGGACGATGTGTTGTGTACCAAAATGAAGGTCGAGGTCAAAGGTCACTGACTTGAAAAACAGGAAATCAATGAAGTGTTCGTGTCCGGTCTATATCTGTGAATGTTTTCTTTCCACAGTTGCAATTTGTGGATACACTAGGTGGAGACGATGTGTCGTGTACCGAAATTGAGGTCAGAGGCCAAAGGTCACTTTGGCCTAAAAATCAGGAGATAATTGATTATTGACAGTTTTTACCCCTCGGCCAACTTTGGCCTAGGGGTATTGTCGTCATCATGTACGGCTGTCCGTACGTCCGTCCGTCCGTCACCGCGATATCTACAGAACCGTTTCATGCATGGTAACCAAACTTGTTACATCTATTTATCTTCACGTAAATCAGAAGCCTATCGAAAATGAGTCATCTCGGACAATATTTTGCAGAGTTATGCCCCTTTTTACAAATAAAAATCCATTTATGATTTGTTATTGTGATAATTTCAGAACTGTTCCATATACAACATCCTAACGTGATACAGTTGTTTCTCTTGACCTGAACTAGATGCCTATCGAAATCGTGTCAGAAAGTATTTTGCACAGTTATGCCCCTTGTCTAATAAAATCCACTAATTCCTATGTTAAGTTTGCATATAATTTCTATATCATGTTTGTATACTATCACATTTATTTATTGATTGGATGACTGATTTATTGATTTATTCTCTTACACAATGCGAGAATGCCTGCAAATCTGTTTTGAAAATGACACTAGATGCCTATCGAAAATGAGTCGTGTCAGAAAGTATTTTGCAGAGTTATGCCCCTTGTCTAACAAAATCCACTAATTCCTATGTTAAGTTTGCATATTATTTCTATATCATGTTAGTATACTATCACATTTATTTATTGATTGGATGACTGATTTATTGATTTATTCTCTTAGACAATGCAAAGAATGCTTGCAAATCTGTTTTGGAAATGACATACATGTGCCATTTAGTATACATGTACTGTATTTATCTAGCCATGTGTACTGCTGTTTTGGTGAGACATCGATACAGATCTGTCAATTTATTTCAGAAACAAATTAATTTAAGGGGAGGAAAACTTTTTTTTTTTTTTCAAAGAAAGTACACTTACAATACCAGGGGTAAATATTTCTTCCCACAAGCCAATCAATTGGTAGAGACACCCTTACATTATAATAGCTGGGGTTCAGAGCCGAGGGGTTTCGATAGCGCAGCTTCATGTCTATCTGTAGTTCTAATTTTTGGTGAGTGGATTTCCTAGGGGGGAACTATTTGTTACATAGCAAATGTAGGTCGAGGTCAGAGATCAAAGGTCAGTGTGACCGAAAAATATAAAAATTATAAAAAAATTCTAATTTTTCGTGAGTGGATTCCATAGGGGTAAAATGAAGTGTCACATACCAAAAATTAGGTCAAGTTCAAAGGTCACTGTGACCCCAACTTTTTTTTTATGTCACTAGATGCATTAGGGGACACAATGTGTTGTGTACCAAAATGTAGGTCAAAGGTCAAGGTCATCGTGACCTCAACATCATCAAATTGTTGAAAATCAGGATTTTTTGTGTCCAGTGATTTTTTAAGGGGAGACGATTTGTCATGTACCAAAATTTAGGGTCACGGTCAAAAGTCAAAGGTCACTGTGACCCCAGAATCAAGAAATCTTCAGAACTTACTTTTGTTTGTGTCAGTAGATACAGTAGGGGGACATCCGTCTATTCATCCATTAACATTTGTTGTCCGTGTGATATCTCTAGTTTCAAGGTATGGATGGGTACCATACTTTGGATATACCTTACTCACATGGCAAAGAGGAGCCATGTTCATTTTAAGATAATTTGTCAAAGGTCAAGACCACAGTTCCCTAAAACTGAATCAAGTTTAGCTGACCATATGTGTTAGGTTGGAATATTCAGAGTTGTCTATCCTAAGTGTATATGGCATTTGTCCTGTGGAGTTGTCTGCCATGTTTGATACATGTAAGAAACAGCTACGTTTTGTTAAACTGTTGTGAAATATAAACCATACATTCAGTGAAGGGAAAGGGTCTTTTATGAACTTTATGCCTGTTTATTAACTCAAGAACAAAGGTTTTCTTCATCACTTTCTTCACATTTTTTTTCCTTCATGAAAAATGTTATCGCCTGAAAGGAATCTATTTGAAGGAAAACTACGATTTTCTTGTGTTTGGCTATTGTTGATTTCCGTGTGGGATATTTGTGTCTCGGCTCTTGTTTCAAGGTCACCTAGTTACCAAGAGTTTAAGCCCATTTTAGTTTAACATTCAATATAATCACCCTGATATACATGTATGTTGCATTCTCGGAAGCACAAAATTGTAGACCTTTCTCTGGATTGCTAGCCACCAATTGGGATCTGCTAGCTACCAATTGGGACGAAAAGAGGTTTGCACCTATTGTAGTCGAGTTTTAAAATAAAGATCGTCTATCTATCTAGGCCATTAAACAACCTTGAAATTAGGACCAGTGTAATTCCAGATATACGGGTGTATATTGAAGCCCCTTGGGCTCTTGTTGAAAATAGCAGGAGTGCTGCAAATCGCTCCCCTAATATGATTCTAGGAGTGTAAATGACGCTGCTGAAAGATTTTAGTATATAGAGAAGTTGTTGTAAGGAGAACTGTTTCACACTCCTCAAAAATGAATGATTGCATGATACTCTATATATTCAGGTAGCTTACATTATGCTACACTTTTATTCAATGCATTGCCCGACCCCATACCCTCATATTTCGATTTCCTATATTTAAATTAAATTTTAAATTTCAATCTGAAATATAATTTTCAAGTTTTTTTCAATTTTTTTTTTCTGACCAAATGTAATTCTTTCAGATGATAGGTAAACAGTTTGGTCACCTGTCTTGTGTGACAGGTAAATTATTTTGAACGTTTCAACCCCTGCTTAATGCCACAAGAGTTTCTGTCGGTTGTTTCATCCACATGTGTCCAGATTATTGACATGACAGGACAGTACTTATTTCCAGCCCTGTAACATGTTCACTTCAAACTGCATATAATAATATAATATCTTTATTATGCCCCCTCTCTAATTAGAGGGGGGGCATATAGCGATCGCTTTGTCCGTCCGTCTGTCCGAATTTCTTGTCCGCGCAATATCTCGGTTAATATTTGATGGACAGGATTGAAACTTGCATGGAATGTGGCCAGTGCCTCGTAGTTGTGCAGCGTGCAGTTTTTTTCCGAGTTCCGGTATAATTTTCAAGAGTTATGGCCCTTTTTCTGAAATCTCTGTGAATGGGACTTGTCCGGGCTGGATCTTGGTTAATACTGTATGGACAATTATGAAATTTGCAGGACATGTGGTCAGTGCCCCACAGTTGTGCAGCGTAAAGTTTCTCCCGTTTTGCTTATATTTTCAAGAGTTATGGCCCTTCATTCCTGAAATCTTCATGAATTGGGACTTGTCCGGGCTGGATCTCTGTTAATATTGTATGGACAATTATGAAATTTGCAGGGTATGTGATCAATGCCCTGTAGTTGTGCAGCGTGAAGTTTCTCTGCGTTTTGCACATATTTTCAGGAGTTATGGCCCTTTTTTCTTCATATTTTTGTGAATTGGAACTTGTCCAGGCTGGATCTCGGTTAATATTGCATTGACAATATGAAATTTGCAGGATATGTGGTCAGTACCTTGTAGTTGTGCAGCATGAAGTTTCTCCGCGTTTCGCATATATTTTCAAGAGTTATGGCCCTTTTTTTAAAAATCTTTGTGAATTGGGATTTGTCCGGGCTGGATCTCGGTTAATATTGTATGGACAAAAAGGGAAATTTGCATGATATGTGGTCAATGCCCCATAGTTGTGCAGCGTGAAGCTCTGCTTTCGGTTATATTTTCAAGAGTTATGGCCCTTTGTTTATCAAACTTTAGTGAATGGTATATATTTATTTGTCCTGGCTGGATCACAGTCCATAATTGATTTGGACTGCGAAAATGGCTATATGTTATTCTACATTCCAAAGCAGACCACATAGCCGGTCCTGAAGTATGAAATTGCCCCAAAAAGAGTGAATTGGGTGCAAAATTCAAAGTTCACTGATCGCTTCATAATTTCACCACAATATACTCCCAAGGAATGTAGGTCTCATAACCAGGTCACATTTTCGTATTTGGCGAAAGCCCCAGCGACCATCTTGCATCAAAACATTGTATTATCACTTGTTGGTCGATACTTGGAATATGTATTATGCGAGGCATGGCAAAAAAAGTGACTGAAACAGAATTTTTATAATTATTCAAATTAGGCCTTCACTGACCAATACAGAACAGAACAATGGCGGGGCAGTGTCCGATTAAAGCGGAAAGGGGGGGGGGGGGCATACAATTAAGCAATCTCTGATTGCTTCCTTCCTGTGTTTCAAGATAATACACAGGCAGTTTCAGCAAGAATCTGTTCTTCCTTGTGGCCCTCATCAACAGTTAAACATATACATGTAGCAGAATATACAGTTTCGGATCATGAATTTCAAAATAAATCTGACGAACATAACTGCATTACAGTTAGCAATAGAAGGACAGTCTTTTGTTTGGCATATGTAATGTGTTATGTATACATTAAAGGTTTGTAGCAAGAAAACTACTTGATTTACTAGAATATACAGGGTTCTGTTTTAGTTTATTAATCCATGACATGAGGCAGTGCATGGTTTAGCCTTAGTGTGCCTGTTGATAATTCCAATTTTGAACAGACCTGAGACCATACTGGGTGTATCGGTATGGAAATGTACTGGCCTGTCTTTTTTTGCCTATTGATTTATGATTAGGGATGAAAGTGGTTTAGCCCAGGGTATTGTGAGCCTGTAATCTGGAGATCGATACAATCATCCCAGTTGAGATGTTCAAGGGAAATTGGTTCATCACGAGTCAGTTGATAGGATGACATTTGACAGGGGGAGTTAATCTTTTACCCCACGCTAATCACTGGTGTCATCTAGCTCTCTGTAAATGGTTCTCAGCTGTGCAGTTAACTGTTTGTGCCTGGCCCATACAAGCCTAGGTTACATATATATCTCAGAGTAGGATGCTTGGTGATTTTGAGATCAGACTCGGACAAACAGAAATTTTGCATCAATGTCTTAAAATACTGTATCAATCTAAATTGCTTATGAAAACATTGCCTGTGGAAAAGATTTGACAGTGTTTTCAAGTCAAAAGGCAAACATATGCTAATAATGAGATACTTGATCAATATATTATCTGACCATATATATTTGTTCAGGTATCCCAATTTAATTACTTCATAATCATAGGGCTGCACCATTTGCGCGAAGGATCATTTCATTCGTGCATCGGTTACTCGGATAAAGTCCCGCATAACCCTTTGTCCGTTCGTGTGAATAAAAGTTGATATAATGTTACAAATATTTGTAATTTAAAAAATTCAACCCGATATAGTCGAAATCTGGACACTGACTCGCATTATAAGGAACTGCGCATCGGTGCATCATGTCTTAGCGAGAGGATACTAGCCGCTTGTTGATTGGGCAGGAGATGCCAACATTGAATTTGATGTGTGGACTCGCGCGATTGGACAGAATCTAAAACTGACAAATGGTGGATCAAGCTGTACGCAGGAAGCTGTGAATCTGTGTCCGTGAAAACGTTCAATAAAAGGCCATTAGCAAAGATTTTACCTATGAGAGTGGCGAAGATGGGCAGTTGACATTACTCTACTGAAGTTTATGCAGCATAAACTGGGAAGCAATCGAAAAGGAGGCGAAACGTCTTGAGCTCTGTGAAACAGTATAAGATTCATAACGTACATCCATAAAGCAAAATTATATTAGCCAGACATATGAAAGCTGGAAGTATGCACGCATGAATTCCCTACAAGACAACTTATCTGACGATCATTCCGAGTCAGAAAACCCCACAGATCCAAAGTGCTGGATTGACATCAACTACCAAGCTCTTCATATCTGGTTAAGAAATTATCAATTGATTGCTGAATTAACTCTGATTACTAGTGGCTGAATTCAGCCATATATGTTATCTCACAACCAGAATATTAGTAATGACCATTTAACAGACAGAAAACAGAACAAATGGAATAGAAAAGTTACTTTATTTCACAAACTAAAACCAGGATCATGATGGATGCATTCTCCCTCATAATACATGGAATTATTCAACTTTTTAAATGGGTTACTGTTTTTGGGTTACGTGAACAGACAAATGTTACCTGAAAGTTTTTTGGCATAACTCTTTTTCAGGTTACCTGGATTTCAATTTTGTGCAGGCCTGTAATCAGCATATTGTGTGATTTATTGCTAATCCACAGATTATTGTATACAGGGATTCAGAAAAGATCAAATGCATCTTCACCGGGCAAGACAAGTGCTTCCGCTAATTAAGCTTGACTCCTATGACTTTTGGGCTTCATCCCAATCTAACGTATGCTATCAACGGCATAGATATTAAACATTTATAAACAATGTTTCTATTTGTTACTAAGTCAAACCTGCTTTAATTAATGCCTTTAATCTCCAATTAAATGCACAATCAAACGTAGAAAAACGGAAGTTAAAACAAAAAGTTAATTCCCCTAGGAGAGAGTTGTCCGCCCCTAGGAGAGCTCTCCCATTCAATCCAGCGTGGTTACTATAAAGGTCATTGTAAGCCTTATTCCAATCCTCTTTCTCAAACCGAGACCAGTAGTGAACAAGGCCGCGGTACGAGGGGAAGGAAGGGAGGGCAATTAAATTAAAGCAGGTTTGACTTAGTAACAAATAGAAACATGGTTTATAAATGTTTAATATTTGATTCCTAAGTCTTAAACCTGCTTTAATTAATGCCTCAGTACCAACATATGGAGGTGGGAACCTCGGTCTTGAAGTAGTTCCAAAAGTAGGCTAAGTAACCGCTGGAATGACACAGAAACATGGGCATAAGCATGAGACAATCAACAATCAACAAGTGAAACCCTGGTCAAAGACGAAAAGGTTAAAATGTGGATATGATACTGATGTACTTATCTTGATTGTCTACATCCATGTAGCTGTGCTCGTGGTGTGGAAGTAATTTCTACCGAGAAAGGACCCCTACCCAGAGGGTTGATAGGTCTACTCGGGAAGCCATCTCTACCAAGAAAGGACCCCTACCCGAGGGTCGATAGGTCTACTTGGTAAGGCATTATCTGCATGCAGATTCTTGGCTGTTCCTAAGTCCGGGTGAAGCAGAACCAGTCCGTGCCTAGAGGTCGCCAAGCCACACCATTCTCAGTCCACAATCGTCTTACGTCCAACTTGCTTCTTGGGAGTTGAGCGTAGATGACGCAGCTGAGATCATGAGAAGGAAGTCAGATTCAACCTGAAAGACACAATCAGAACCGCAATTAAGGTAAAGATCACACTCACCATGGAATCAGGCATCTTAGAGTGATGATTTAGTGTCCGACATCTCTTAGAGGATCCAAGGTCGTCCATCTGACTTATTTCTTCCTTCAATATGTGATCAAATCAAATGTGGACCGATAGTATGAATGAGATGAGATGATACAGCAATTTGCAGATTTGCTGCGATGATACAAAATGCCGCCCCCCCCCCTTTTTTTGAAAATTTAGTTGACCACGTGCTGGGCAGCTATAAGCGGCCCAAGCGTGGTCATCCTATCTGACTGGACTGACATATCTCTCAGATAGAAGTTGGTGAATGTGGAGTTCGCCGTCCAGGCACAAGACTGGACAATGTCAGGGAGGGACAGGTTCTTCCATAACGGCCATGACGTGGCAATGGCGCGAATCTCATGAGAAGAGGCAGTCGACAACAGAGGGGGAGCGTCTGGCCAATTGATAAGACCATTTAATGGTTTTCTTCAACCATGCGGCGATGGTATTTTTAGTAATGTCACGCAAAGCCGACGGGCGAAGAGACAGAAATAACAGGCGCCGAGAGCCGCGAGCGGAGTCGGTACGAGTAAGATAGTGGCGAATCGCACGAACCGGGCATAACAGGAGGTCGTCCTCGAGCCCATGCACGAAGTCTGACAACGCAGGAATGGAGTACGAACGTTGAGCGCACGGACCTGAACGAACAGACTCATTTTTGGCGATAAACTCCGGAATGGGCCGAAAAGAAATGCGAGACCAATCCGCCGTCCAGGTCATAGAAGATCTTTCAAGAGCATGAAGTTCAGACACTCTAGACGCTAAAGCAAACGCCGCCAAAAAGGCAGTCTTATAAGACACAGCTTTAATAGAAGCGGATTCTAAGGGTTCAAAGGGCGGACGAATCAGAGCACACAGAACCACACCGATATCCCATTTCGGTAACAGTTGGCGCGTACGTCGAGACTGTAACACGAAGGCGCGAATGAGCGCAGAGATATTATCGTTTAGACTAATGTCTGTACCCGAGGTAAGACGTAACACCCTAGCCAGAGCAGATCGATACCCTTCAATGGTGCTGATTTGAAACTTCTTATCACGATGAAGATGAAGGAGGAAGTCGGCTACTTGGGAAACAGAGGCAGAGTCGGGATCGGCATCATGTCCTCGGCACCAGGAGACGAAATAGGCCCATTTCGCCTGATAGAGCTGCGATGTGGAAGATCGATTGGCTGAAACCATCGTTCGTGCAACCTCTGCTGAAAATCCTTGGACTGCGAGTGCATTCTGGATAGTCTGCAAACGTGTAGGTTGAGCCACCGTGGGTTGTGATGAAAAATCCCGTGCGGTTGACGTAACAGGCTGGGCCAAACTGGCAGACGACATGGCGGGGCCGTGAGAAGCGGGACCAAAACCGGAAACCACTGTCGACGAGGGCACCACGGCACTACGAGTAGGATGATGCAGTCGTGACGAGAAATCTTTTGAAGCACTTCCAGAATTAGGGCCATCGGTGGGTAGGCATAAGCTAGGAAGTTGTCCCAATTGATTGACAGGGCGTCGATGTCGAAGGCTTGAGGATCCAGAATCGGACTGACAAACAGGGTCAATTGGGCGTTGTTCCTCGTAGCAAACAGATCGATCAGAGGGGACTCCCAGATGGTGGAGATCTGCTGGAACACCTCCGGATGAAGTTGCCACTCGGTCTGAAGAACGGTGTCCGGACGTGATAAGCTGTCCGCTAAGACATTGAGCCGACCCGGAACATGGCGGGCGTGGAGATGAATATGATGAAAACGAGTCCACTCGTACAGATCCCAAACTAGACGAAACATTGGTAGCGAGCGGGTGGTTCCCAACTTGTTGATGTGCGCAATGACTGTGGAATTGTCCGTCGCTATGAGGAGAGACGAGTACATGAGACGATGACTCCAATATTGCACCGCCAGGATGACTGCCTTCATCTCCAGAAGGTTGATGTGAAGACTGGCATCCAACGTTGACCATCTGCCGGAAACCACGAATTCGTCCAGATGGGCTCCCCAACCGGTCTCGGACGCATCGGTGTACAGATGATGACTCGGAGCCGGAAAGCGGAATGGCACGCCCTGCATGACGTTGAGCCGGGATTGCCACCAGACCAGATATGGATGAAGAGACGTCAATACCGGCACCGCTGGATTGATGGAAGGTGTCTGTAGGTAAGGATACAGATGATACTGTAGTGGACGCACCTGTAGTCGGCCGTAATGAGTTAGGTCCTGTGTGGAAGTGAGCAAACCTACCAAACTTTGCCACTGTTGACGTGTCCGTGACGTTGATGACAAAAACTTTCGGATCAACAGCTGAATTTTGTCCCAACGATCCTCCGGAGGGTATACCCATTGATGATAAGTATCGAACACTGCGCCGATGTAACGGCGAACTTGAGCCGGAACTAACTCTGACTTGAGAGGATGAGGGATGAATCCTAGATGACGTAACACCAGAAGCGTGAACTGGACTTGCACGTTGAGACGGGACTCGTCCGCCGCCCATAGGAGGATGTCGTCTATATAAACCTCTATCTGAATACCACGCAGGTGTAGAAATGCCATGACAGGAGAGGTAATGCGGGTAAACAACCAGGGGGCTATGTTGACCCCGAATGGGAGGACCTGCCATTCGAAGCGACGTTCGTTGATAACGAAGCGGAGATAACGGCGATGACGTGGATGAATTGGAATATGAAGATACGCGTCCTGCAGATCGACTGAGGCCAGCCAATCCCGATGATGTATGCGGGCCCGAATCGATGAAACAGTCGGCATCTTGAAATGAGGGGGGGTGGTGAGATGAAACTTGTTTAACACTTTTAGGTCGATCACCATCCGCATCTGGAGCGAGTCTTTCTTGGGAACCAGAAATACGTGGCTGTAAAACCCCAAACTGTCCTCTGTCCGAGGTAACTCCCTGACAGCTCCCTTGTCGATGAGCGTGTTGACCGAAGACAGAAGAGTCTGCACGTGACCCGCGGAAACTGGCAGGCGGGATGGGCGTGGCCAAACGATGAGTTTGGGAAGGGAACGAAAAGTGAACAGGAAGCCGTGCTCCAAAACTCTTAAAATCCAGGTGTCGTCCGTGATGAGACGCCAGTTGTCTACGAAGTATTGAAGGCGGCCGCCCACAACATGATGACTGAATGAACGGAATGCAGGAGGATGAAAAACTTCGGCTTGATCGGACACGGAAACTTGAGAGTCATTTGTTGGAATGACCACCCCTCTTGGTTGATTTTCCACGAAAGGAACGGCGATCCCGGCCTCGTGGAGGTTTGGAAGATACCCCGAAAATTCCCCCGAGCGCCCCCATCTTGTTGAGTGGTAGAGGACCTACGACCACGCTTCTGGCGACGATCCGAAGAACCACACCGAGCAACAGCCGCAATCAAGCGTGCAGTACGTTCTTCACGAATGACGGGTACAACGGACTCAATAGCATTGTTGAAAATGGACAAAAAATAAGCAAATAATCCTTAACCATAAAGGAGACGTCCGACTTGACAACCTTAAGTAAGGCGTTGCGTTGCGCTTGGAGAAGCGAAACGTATGAATAAGAACTGGCCTCAATAACTTGACGGTTAGCCTGCACTAGGGTTTCAATGAAACCCCGTAAATAGGCAACGCGACCCGGAGACAAAGAAGTCGACCCATCGTCCAGGCGTAACTCAGGATCCAAAGCAATCCGCGAAGTAGCCAACAAAAACCAATCGGCGACTGAAGAAGCACGTTGGATTACCAATAACATCTCTTGGATATTCTCCACGAAATTGGAATTGAACTCAAGCGGAGTCGACTTAGATGACTTAGAAATCTGCGATAAATCTCGATCACGTTTGGGTGGCTTGTCAGGCAAAACGTTATCATGAAGGTCATGGGGAACCCGGAAACGAGGCTTCTTGAATTTATTGTCATCCTCTAATTGACGATCAAACTTCTCTAAATGATCCACCCACGCTGGGGACGGAGCGCATGTACGAGGCGTCACAGGCTTGGAAGACGTGAATGCAGAATCCGCTGCTGTCCGACACTTATTACTAGATGGAACAACCTTCGAAGGGGCGGGCATATCCGGAACTAACGCTAAAAGCGCCTGCATTCTAAGCAAAAAATCCATCTTCGACGTATCTTCCGAACTTTCCCGAGAGGAAGAGGAATCATCCGACGAACTCGACGAGACCGGAGATTGAGAACGAGAAGAAGATAAATCATGATCCACCGAATGATCAAGGAAAGGCGCCCGTTGATAATGAACATGGTAATCTTGATCAGAAGGAGCCGAAACCCGAGGTAAACGGTGAGTAGGATCAGGAGAATGAACTGTCGAAGTACGAGAACGGCGTACCGGCGAACGGGAGGGCCGTAAAGTAGTACCAAAATGAACCGGTGGACGAGAACTACGGATCGGAGAACGAGACCGTCGAACCGGGGCAATAGAACCACGAACAGGTGAAAACAAACGATAAGGTGGTGAAACCGAACGTCGTGTACGAGAACCTGAACGGTATTGTGTACGTGAGTGTCGTGTAGCAGTATGTGAACGACGATGTGAAGAATCAACAATCGCGGGAACTGGAGTTTGTAAGTTCGCAACTCGAACACTCGACGGTAGAACCGAACGAGCTTCCATAGATTTAACGGAATTAGGAAAACTATGTTTAGTCTTAACCCGTAAAGGAGAAACTGACACACGACGACGTTTATTTGCTTTCTTCCTTCTAGAAGAAACATGTGGTGAACCGATAGGTAAAGGTGAAATAACCTGAGGCAAAGAATTCTTTTGTCTGACGGAGACAATGGAATGGCCAGGCAAGACCGACCTGGTCTTTGTTGAGCGTAACAAAGGAACGGGTTTTGGATCAACCTAGACAATGAAACTCCGGACCGGGTCAAACTGTCTAGCAACCTAGAATTATCTTCGTGTATGATAGTATGGAATACATACCGGCGTGAGAGAAACTGGGTCTTGACCAGCTCGGTCAAGATCCTAACAACACTTCACACATTGACCAAAGAAATTTCTAAGACCCGTCTGTCGATCTCCGAAATAGACGGGTCATCACAAGCATGTAAAAGAAAAGCACGACGAGCTTGGGCATAACTCCTCCAAGCCGTCGGATCCCATAATACACATTCCGCGCACGTGGACGCACGATAACACAAATCTTTACAAGAAAAGCAAGCCGTGTGAGCGTCCAAAGGGGACAAATTTTGCCCGCACGTACGACAAGGAATACAAGTCGGAACTTCAGACATAATAATACAATAAGTAAGTTCCGAATAAACAACAAAGTCAACACTTGATAAAGGATATACCAGCGAGACAACAACTAATGTTGTAAAATTGACTCTGAACACTTCCCTAGATGTGCACTGCTCGAGCAAACAGGAGAAAGAGAATTGGAATAAGGCTTACAATGACCTTTATAGTAACCACGCTGGATTGAATGGGAGAGCTCTCCTAGGGGCGGACAACTCTCTCCTAGGGGAGTTAACTTTTTCTTTTAACTTCCGTTTTTCTACGTTTGATTGTGCATTTAATTGGAGATTAAAGGCATTAATTAAAGCAGGTTTAAGACTTAGGAATCAAATAGATTAATTAAGTCAAACTCAATATGCTGTTTTAGGAGTAAATCCATTCCCTACTTTAGCCAGTGAGTAAATTCTGGGTGTTTTGATTATTCTGGCCCCTAAACTGGGACATGTCATCTGGGTTAGTGGAGTTTTCTGATTGATCAGGCAAATATACAGAAAGGAATGTTACTTTGCCAAATTTGGTATGTGGAATATATTTGATGTAGGATCACTTTTCATCAACATGCCCAAAGGTTGAGCCCCCTGGGGCCAACTTCAATTTTGTTTCTAGACCATAAAATTAGAACAAAAATTCCACATAATAGTATTTTAATGTCTTGCCACAAGATATCAGTTGGGATTGCACTCAGACATGCAGATGGCACCACCTAGAGGCCAACCTGGAATTTTGTTTCTGTACAATAAAGCGAATTAGAATGACTTCACTTTCTTTCCATATTTGGTATGTGGATGTGCCACAAGATTCCACTTGAAATGTGGTCGCTTTCCGCCCTCTGAAGTCAAAAGGTGGCACCACCTGAGACCAACTTGATATTTTGTTTCTGGACGAGGGCACCAAACTTCAATATTATGAACTTCCCTTAGAGTTTTGCCAGATCTGCCCTTGGTATTGATATATGTACCAAGGCCTGGCAGATGAGACCTATCCCTTTTTATTTGCCCATCTTTAAACGAGAATCACAATTTCTGTCCATCTTTCTGTCAGTCTATCGAACTTTTAACTTTTTTATCCATTTGATATCTCAAGTACCAGGTCATGGATTGATACCAAAATTTGGATATACATGTAACTTACCCATGGTGCAAAGAGGAACCCTATTCAATTTGAGGTCAAAATATCAAGGTCCCTTTGGTTGAAAATCAGTAAGTCATTGAAAATTGCTATGTCTATGCAGTTCAGTTCAGAGATGTGGCTTGTCTCTGTCTATGGCGATGAATAAACATATTGATTTTTGCCCGTCGGCCAAGAAATTGTCTGTGGTCTGTCCGTCTGTCCATCTTGCTTGTTAACACACAACAAATATTGTTAGGTTTTTCAAATTCATATATATGTGACTGGCGATGGGTCAGAAGCCTATTGAAGATGATTGACCTAAATTTACATGCAGTTTGTCAAGGTCAGATTCTAGTATTGGTGATATCTTAGGATAACATCTAGGCTATCCAAATTCATCCTATATATGGAACTGGTAATGGACTAGAAACCTTTCCCATCTGATTGACCTTCATCCAGGTTATTGCAATTCTTGAGGTATCATGGCAAAAGGCTCTTGAAAGATCTCAAAGTTTTGCTTTCTCTGGTCTTAGGGTATGTGCGGGCATGTATTGAAGCCCGTATGGCTCTTGTTTCACGTGAGATAAGGCTAAGCTTTCATAATAAATCCAAGATCAATTGAAACAGTTGCGTTCAACTTCATGAATATGTTGAAACATAAAACAAGATAATGTTGTCAGAGTTAACATGCTCTTCTTAATCTTATTTATTGTGTTCCCAATCATCATGAGGCCAATCTCTCCAAAGGGATCCATGACATTTATGATGACCAGCGTACTCCTGAATTTCCTAAATTCTTAGTAGTGTATATGTTATTGTTATAGTATTTACATGTTTTTATGGTGATTCCCCTAATAATTCAATCGCAGAAGTTCACTTCTCAAACACAGAGAAAAAGTAACATTCCCATTCTTCATTCAAATTGAAGAAAAACCATATACTGACAAAATGTGATACTTTGTAGCTGGTGTCACCAAGAATATTTCCAGATATAAACCATATTTGTTGCATTTCCGGTGATCGAATTATGACATGCCAAAGGGGGGCATATAGCGATTGCTTTGTCCGTCTGTCCATCCGAATTTCTTGTCCGTGCAATATCTACGTTAATATTTGATGGACAGGATTCATTGAAACATGCATGAAATGTGACCAGTGCCTCTTAGTTGTGCAACGTAGTTTTTCCCGAGTTTCGGTTATATTTTCAAGAGTTATGGCCCTTGGTTCCTGAAATCTCCGTGAATTGGGACTTGTCCAGGCTGGATCTTGGTTAATATTACACAAGGCTATTCTATGGATAACAACTTCTTTATTTCTGTGGAGCTGACGTTTCGTTGGAGATACTTCCAACTTTTTCAAAGCTAATGAACTACATAGTACAGATGAGGGTATTTATACAAATGATTAACAAGCAAACAAAGGTCACAAAACAATCATAGTACAATAGGTGCTCCATGAGCTAGTGATGTCAGGTATATAATTTTTTGTGACCTTTGTTTGCTTGTTAATCATTTGTATACATACCTCATCTGTACTATGTAGTTCATTAGCTTTGAAAAAGTTGGAAGTATCTCCAACGAAACGTCCGCTCCACAGCAATAAAGAAGTTGTTATCCATAGAATAGCCTTGTGTTATATACGCCGACTTCTAAATGCCTATCAAAGAAATTGGTTAATATTGTATGGATAATTATGAAATTTGCATGATATGTGGTCAGTGCCCTGTAGTTGTGCAGCATTAAGTTTCTCCGTGTTTCGCCTATATTTTCAAGAGTTACGGCCCTTTGTTCTTGAAATCTTTGTGAATTGGGACTTGTCCAGGCTGGATCTCGGTTAATATTGTATGGACAATTATGAAATTTGCATGATATGTGATCAGTGCTCTGTAGTTTATGAAGTTTCTCTGCATTTTGCTTATATTTTCAAGAGTTATGGCCCTTTTGTTCTTGAAATCTTTGTGAATTGGAACTTGTCCAGTCTGGATCTTGGTTAATATTTTATGGACAAGTGTGAAATTTGCATGATATGTGGTCAATGCCCCATAGTTATGCAGCTTTAGGTTTGTCTGCGTTTCGGTTGTATCTCCAAGAGTTATGGCCGTTTGTGCTTCAAACCTCAGTGAATGGGATATTTATATATATTTGTCCAGGCTGGATCTCAGTCCATATTGTTTGGATAAGCATGAAATTTGCATGATATGAGGCCAGTGCCTCGTAGTTGTGCAAAGTAAAGTGCTTTGTCTGTCTGTCTGTCCAGGTTTCTTGTCCGTGCAATATCAACCAATACAGAACAGAACAATGGCTGGGCAGTGTCGGGACTAAAGCGGGAAAAGGGGGGGGGGGGGGCATACAATTAAGCAATCTCTGATTGCGTCTTTCCTGCATTAAGAGAATTAGCGTATCCTTGAATATGCAATTTAACCCATCATTAAAGCAAATTTCCATGACTTACTCTAACATTGTACTTTACAGCTACTATAGCTCCAGGATTGGGATTTGAAGGCTGTATATACAGGATGCAGTTTGACAACATTTTCCCATTGAAGAGAGCATTCCAAGACCCACGGCCTGATTACATCTCACTGGAGCCTGCAGGTAAGCCTATCCACCTGTCGGGAATGAAGTCTTCTTGATAACAAGGAGTGTATTCATTGAATTAAAACATGTTATTACACTCTTGTGACTACACAACTGGTCCAAATCAGGCCTTTCATTTTAATGGGGCTGAACCGCACAGGTCCCATGAAAGGCCATGTGAGTGCTTTACACGGGGCCTAATTATTATCCTGGTAGAAAGTAAGTGCTGGTAATGTAGTTCTATTTCGGACTTGCACAAAATTCAAGTTATTCCTTTAACAATGGAGCTGTGCTGATAGCAGGTGCATTAAGACAACAGTTTATTCTACCATGTATACAGTAAGAAGACCCTCAAAAAAACATATATGGAGTTTCAGATCTCTAGTATAGGCATCCTCCGTATATGCAGGTCTGTATACTTTATACTTCATGAAGCCCAGTCAGGCTTCAGGCCTGGACGGTCAACCCAAACAACCTTGACTAAACTTACGGAAACCTGGCTCAAAGCCATAGACAACCAAGAAATAGTGGGTACCATCTGTGTTGACTTCAAGAAAGCATTTGATTTGGTGGAACACATGATCCTCCTAAAAAAGCTTGAATGCTACACAATCTGTCCAACAGCCCTGAAATGGATGAAGTCATACCTGTTGGCTAGAAAACAGAAAGTATGTTTAAGAAATAAAACATCAGAGGCGGCCTTAGTACTGGCTGGTGTACCACAGGGATGTACCACAGGGATCAATATTGAGCCCTTTACTTTTTATTATTTATGTAAATGACCTTCTTGTTGGAAAAGATGTAACCTCTTCCACCATTGAACTTTTTGCTGATGATGCCACAATCACAAGCTCCAGTAAAACACTTGATATTGTTGAGAATGTGTTAAATAATGATTTGGAATGGTTAAGTAAGTGGTGTACAGAAAACAGATTAATTATTCATCCTGTTAAGACTGTTTCAATGCTGATTACATGCCCTCAAAAGCTTGCCCATATGGAAAAAAAGGAACTTGAAATACTACTTAATGGCCACCCTATTCAAAATGTAAATACTGTTAACTCTTTACCCCATACGGCCGCCTTTGAGCGCCTTGCACGCTCCCCCATAGAACCGCCTTTGAGCGCCTCGCACGCTGCCCCATAGAACCGTCTTTCAGCGTGTCATCGTTGTCCTCAGGAAGTTCCCATGTGGTGGATTACTTTTGCAATTTTTGCGTTTATTTTGAGTAAAACCTAATTAAAACTATACATTTTCAGAAAGCCAAAATTTAAATGAATCTGACTATATGGACTGTTGGTATGTTTTGTAGTAAGGGTAAAATGAAATCGGGAGAGGAACAGAAATAATCGATGAAAAATGCGCGATTTGACAACAAATTTGTTTCGTGTGCTCCAAGACAAACGTTCGAAAAATCGTAAAACCGCTTCCAAATTCCTGAATATTTCACGTAACGCGAGCATAAACTACCAAAGTATCTAACCTTGATGACTATCTCGTCAAATCTGCCCATCTGAGTTTATTTTATGTATTTTCCCGGGACCTGCTGCCTTCGCGGTAAATGTTTTCAGCCACCATTCTTTCCCAGTCGGCCTTCTGTTTGACAGTGACCATAGCGACCGAGTCACCACGTGACCTCTTCCTCCAACGTGATTGGCCACGTTCAACCTTGGCCAATCAGTGAGGCTATGTTAATTTCACCTTATGAATATTTATTACCGTCTGTATTCTCCTTTATTTAACTATATCGTATTGAAACAGTTACAGTTCGTTCTACGCCTGCCATCTTGTGATGTCGCTGCCAAATCCCGATCCTACGAAGAATTAGCTTTACGATGATATACGGAAATATACGAATGGTTGCCGGAAAGCGGGAAGAGAACCTTGCAAAACGTGGCTAAAATGCAACAATTTCTTCGCTTTTTTCGTTATTTCCAACAGAAGTAAAGCGGACACAAAACATTTTCTCACAAGTTTACTTATTTTTAGAATAAATGTTGCTGATATTGGTATAAAACGTGAACAAATTACGTAGAATGGGTCTGTGGGAGACCATTGGTAAATATTTCTCCACATGACATGGGACATAAAACGGGATATTTTACATCGCTGGAGAAGTATGAAAATTGAAAAGAGTCCATGGGTTGAAGACCTACGCCATTACAAATCTATTATGGGCCAGAGAGAGAAAATTCCCCACAAGTCTATGAGGTAAAGAGTTAAACTACTAGGAGTGAATGTGGATAGTGCTCTTACATGGGGACCACATTGTGAAACATTGTCAAAAAAGCTTTCATTCCTTATTGAACTTTTATTTAGAAATAGACATCTTTTATCTGTGAAAGCCAAATCCCTTTTTTACACAGCATATATTCAGCCTCACATGGACTACTGTTCTACAATCTGGGGGAATGCCCCTGAATGTTACCTGGAAAGAATTCATAGACTCCAAAAACGAGCAGCCCGAATCATACTCAAGGTTAACCCTCTTACACCATCAGCATCTCTTTTTAAACAACTAAATTGGATGACAATATATGAAAGAATATTTATACAAAAAGTACTTCTAATTTACAAGAGCTTCAATTCTGATCAAAACACTATTTCAAAATTCTTCCAGAAATCATCTGATGTTACAAACCGAACCTTACGATCAACCTGTACTGAAAATCTATACATACCACAATGCAGAACCGAGTACTTCAAGAGAAGCTTAGGCCTCTGTTAATTAATCTTTAGCTTCTCATGACCTTGGGAGGAAATTATGATGATGCTGAATGCTGTAATTATTAATTATTAATTATTTGGCTGCATTAAGACATTGCAATAAAAAAGAAGTTATGTATGTGGTAAACTTCGAGCACCAATGGAAAGTTTATATCAACTTGTCAAAGACAACTATTTCCCTAATTTCTGCAATTAGAACTGCAAAAAGCTTTGTTGTTGACTAAATCATGTGAAATTTAAATGGCACCTGTGACATTATATCATAGAATTTATATTCAAGTAACACCCTTTTTAAAGAAGGAAAATTTGAGAGGAGTTAACCAGTATCCCAACAAAATTTAGTTATATTTATCAATAGTCTCCCCATGTAAAATTGCTGCTTCCAATAAATTAGAATCAACCACCAGAGTCCCGTTGGAATTATCAATTAACTGAAATGTCTGCATAGAAAAACGTCAGCTTGTGAACAGAAATCCAAGAAAAGAAGGCAACAATATTATTTACCATCGAAACGAACTGAAAAAACCCAGTCCAATTCCGTTTCGTAACGGGTCCGACTTTTGCATGCAACAAGTCCGACTTTTGCATGCACCGGACTACCGCGCAAGACGATGCGCAACCGGAAGTAACTTGTCGCGGGAAATGTTGTCAGAGAACACCAACAGCAATGGCCAAAGATCGGCTTGAAATAAATTTTCAATGGATTATTTCTTGGATTGTCCATTCCTTCAGATATATCTAGTCTTCAAAAAGGTATTTACGAAAACTGGTCGCATTTTATCGTTTTTGTTGGACGAAATCCTACTTGCCGCATACGACGGGCAGATTTTTTTGCAACCTGTCGCCGGAAAAATTCACTTGCCGGCGGCAGGTAGGCATGCGTTATTTCGACCGTTGCCTTTTTCTGCACATTTTTTTTTGCAGCAAAAAATGCCAAATAATTAAAACAATGCGTAATTATTGTTACGACAAAAAAACATGCGGGCGGGTCATGAGAAGCTAAAGATTAATTAACAGAGGCCTTAAGCTATTCAGGAGCAGTACTCTGGAATAGTCTTCCACACGATATACGTAAAGCGGAGTCTGTAAATTCTTTCAAGAAACATGTACATAATTTTGTAAATAGCAGAGCCTAACGTGCTAGCTTACTGTCTCACAAATTGCCTGTTTTACTGTTTTTACCTCCGTCGATCAGACGGAGGTCTAGGAGCGCAACGTGAAATCTCCCGCTAAATAATTGTCATATGGGGAACCCACGACTCATAGTATTTCCAATAGGGATCGTCATGGTTCTCGACGAAATCTTGAATCTTTTCTTTGGACACAATTGAAATAACGGGGTTCCCCATTGCAATGCATTGCAGTGGGCCTTGCTTCTGTAGTCGGGTTCCACCTCAATCTCGAAACCAAAACTAGACGGTCCTGTCCTCGCAAAATGGTACATCTTCAGAAAATTTATGACCTAGGCCTATCCCAAAGTTCACAAGATCATTATTGTTTAGCATCATCAGATAAACAAGAATAGTATGATCAGACAACATGCAGGCGAAAATACTGTATAATTGACGTAATTCGTTGTTTTCCGCGTTTCAATGGTTGATCTTCAATGCAGAATCTAGGTCAACTAGATTTATAATGTCTGCTGCTTCAAACGAGTAGGCCTACAAGTACGTTCAGTTTTATTTTTTTAACAACAAAACTTGCATAATGTTAGCAACAAAAGTACATATCATCGGGCGTATGAACAGTACTATGTATTGAATGAAGAACAGAAATGCTGCAAATGCCCTGACCTGATCATGTACATGTCACGCTAAGAACCTTGGAATAGATCATAAACTTCCCGAAGATGTACCGTTTTGCGGCACCAGTCCATTCACACCCATTCATCTCCTCGTGGGTTCGTCCGTTTGTGTGAATCGTGTACCTGTCATTCACTTTGTAAGTTACTACAGTCTGATAAAACTGGTGTTAATAATTGTAATCTTCATTGGTAATGATCATTGACACAACATATCTCCTCCAAGCAGCACGCAAATTGCGTGTTTTATGGTTTCCAGGGGCAACGTTTTGAAGGCAACGTTTCTCGATACTTCTAGAGCACTTGTACAAAAGTTGTCTCCCTTGGTATTTTTTTTTTCTAGCTTTGTTGTCTTATCAGTTCTAATATTTTGTTTAACTTGTTCAAACGATATAAAGATGAACAATTATTCTGAAATTAATTTGAGGGATTCTCCAATCCAATCAAGATTTTGCAGAACTAGAACACTTTTCAGCCATTTCATTTAATTTTTTTGGGGTCTTTTTTTTTGTCTTTGTTTTTTTTGTCTGTTTTTTTTTCATTCTGGCTTTAGTGAGTCTGTATGACAAAAAAGAGCAATAAACCTGATTCTTTTAATTTCTGTTTCGTAGAATGAAAGAAAACGTGAATTTATTTTCAAATAAAAAAGTTCATCATTCTGTGCTTTTGAAACATTCTGTCAATTTGGAACCTGCTTTGATTTTTGAGTTGTAAGTTGGTGCAGTGATCTCAATGTACATCATCATCATAATAAAGGAGTTAATTGTTCATCTTGAGCTTGACTAGTTTTGATCCATATCACCTAACGGTCTCAAAATTCTTCCTGGCAATGTATAATGTAATAGCTGATTTGAAGCGTCCATTGAGTCTGGAAAAAGACTTGATAGGTCTTGAAAAAGGTATGGAAAAGGTCTGGAATTTTGAAATCCCCAAGGTGTGGGAACCCTGTCGTTTTCTTTCAGTTGATGATATCCACCAGCCTGGTTGTTCAAAAACAGTTATTCTAAATTTTGCTGATAAATTATATTTCCGGGGGGGGGGCGCTTTATCTTGGCATTTGGCAGTTGAATAATGGTTTGATTTTGCAGAAGCACCAAATTGATCTACCTGCGTGAGTCTGTAAACTTATTTAATAAAGCTGATAAATAATATACATATGCTTTTCTTTTCATTTATCCTAACAGTTTAGTGACATCCACATTGTGTGCTGTGATACTTGTTGATGAAGAATAATTTGCTTGTTAAGCCCTGATAATATTCTGAAAACTTATTCTGAATTGTAGCTGAAACAAAGGAGTGTCTACATTCCACATGTAGGCCTACATTATTGAGATTTTTGACTGATAGTATGGATGGAACCTTTCTCAATTTTGTTTTGTAGTTTTAAGCCCTGGACATACCACTGGGCATTTATTTGCCATACGATCACATTTCACATACTTTGTTCAGCCCCGTGATCTGGAACCAAACAGACAGTATCACTAGATGAAATAAGGAGAACATGATATACATTTCAGGTTTTATCAATGCCAAATGACTTGAACAGAAGACAATTAGACAAAAAGAAAATCACTAAATATATCAATAAATAATAAATTACATAGAAAATTTTCTTGTCTTTGCAAGGGGGACATCAGACACACTGACAACACAGACCATTCATTCAAATTTCGCCTTCCATTGGGGAGGCAGAAATATTCCTCAAACACAGTATACATATTCTCTCTTGTGATAAACATTACGCATGTAATGATGACCGGCAGAGTGATACATGTGTCAATCGGTCAGACATTTTCAAGGATGCCCAGTTTTAACTTAAAACAACCATGCCGGACTTCATTCCTTATCTCAGAATAATTGGATCTAACTTTTACAAAACCTGCAGCCCCCAATAGCTCCTGGATCTAGACCACATAAATGAAGGGATCTAGTTTATCGGTGCTATGGCAAAAATATCATGTAGAATGGGATTGTGTGGATAATATCAGATTCATGAAAGTTGAAGTCCTGCAGCATGCTCCACAAATATCATCAAAGGTCATAAAACTTTCTGGTCTGCGCCAGTGTGGATCTATACTTGTTTTTTTTTTGGTTTTTTTTACAAAATTATCTCCCTTGACCAGGTGAGGACTTGAATGTGTCTGAAATGATTTAGCTTCTAGAAACAAAGACTTCATTTCCTGAGTAGAGGTAAAAATCGAACATATTTTGATTATTTTAGTCAAATAATTCCACTTCTGGTATATGTACATGTTATATAAATGATACTCGAACACAGACAGGAGCTTTAAACTGTATAAAACGTTCTACAAAACAACAGTACAACGTGTTCTCTCAGCGGGAATCCGGCCGTCTGCCAAGAGCCCCTTCTGTCCTACACAATGTCACTCGGTCGTGACTCGCTTACATCGTTAATAAAAGTGTTTACGTTCGCTGCTAGCAGAACCGAAAAGAATATGCCGGGCACATAGAACCTAGAATAGTGAACTTTATCACATTCCTCCCAGCCTAAATGAAAACTATAGGTTTTCAAACACGATACTGTTGTGAAATTATGACTAGAATTATAAAGTCCTAAACTACGAATTATGACTAGAACACTGAAGTTCTAAAACTACAAATGATGACTAGAATACTGAAGTTTTGAAACTACCACCTTTCTCTAGGTATGTCAAACAGGATCGTTAACAGTGTGGTCAAGAAGGGCCAAATTATGAAGCTGGCAATCTAGAAAGCCCATCTGCATTGTTGTTCAAGATTCCCTTCTTGTAGCCTATGTCAAAGGTGTAGTCCTGCATTAGCAAAGACCAACGAGCGAGGCGTCCCGATTTACTCCTGCTGCTGTTCAGCCATGTCAGAGGTCGATGATCAGTTTCAACGGTGAAACGCCTTCCGAAGAGGAAGTGGTGGAACTGCTTAAGAGACCAAACCAGTGCTAGGCTTCCTGCTTGCATATGCTATGGGGTGTTCCCCCCCCCCCCCTTCCTTGATTTGGCTAAGTACGGCTCCAAGACCTCTGTCCGATGCATCAGTCTGGAGGATGTAGTCCGCATTCGGATCCGGAACTGCCAAGACTGGTGCCTGCATAAGGCATTCCTTGAGCTTTTTGAATGCTTTCTCTGCCTCTTCTGTCCACATCACTTCCTGGGGACAACACTTTCTGGTCAGGTCAGATAGAGGTGCTGCTAGAGTGGCGTAGTTATTCATGAATTTGTGGTAGTAGCCGGTGAGCCCTAACATGGAACGGATGTCTGTTTTGGTTCGGGGTTTGGGTATTGCTCGGATAGCTTCCACCTTCTCGGGATCGGGTGAAATGTAGCCATTTCCCATGACATGACCAACATACTTTGCCTGGCGATTTCCAAACTTGCACTTCTTTGGTTGAACAGTTAGATTGGCGTCTCGGAGCCTCCGTAGGACTCCACTCAAATGTTCGCAATGTTCATCCAGCGAGTCACTGAAAACAGCTATGTCGTCAAAGTAGGCTTCTGCACCGTCGCATTCGTCAAGTACCCGGTTGACGAGTCGTTGGAATGTTCCAGGTGCACTGTAGGCCAAATGGCATAACGAGAAATTCATACGCGCCAAATGGGGACACAAATGCAGTTTTCTCGATGGATGACTTCCCTAGGGGTATCTGCCAATATCCCCGAGTAAGGTCAAGTATGTTTATGTACTTCGCATGGCCAATCTTCTCTAGAATTTCTTCCACCAGAGGAACTGGATACACATCAAACTTGGCTACTTTGTTCAGCTGTCTGAAGTCCAAACACAGGCGAACGCCACCATCTTTCTTACTCACCAAGACGACTGGGAAGCACCAACAACTTGAAGACGGCTGAATCACCCCCATCTGTAGCATGCGGTCAAGCTCTGCTTTTAACTGCTCTCTTTGGGAATAAGGCACTCTGTGAGGCTTCAGACGAATTGGTGGAGAGTCGCCCGTGTCGATCACATGTTCAGCCAAATGCGTCCTCCCTGGCACTTCGCTGAGGACATCACTGTATTCGTCCAGTATTGACTGGATCTTTAACCTCTCATCGGGTTTCAGTGTTGCGCTGAAGTGAACCCCCGACTGATCCACTATCTCCGGATCTGGCAGTAACAGCTGTTGGAGATCTTCCATTGAAGATTCTGTATCCAGGCTGAGGAATGCACTGTTAGCGACTTCGATCGCTGGGATCCATGCTTTCAACAAGTTGGCATGATACACTTTGAATGCCTGCTGTTTCCCAATCAATTTTAAGTTTGTAGTTCACTGGTGAGGCCTGTTCTACAACCTCATAAGGTCCTTCCCATGCTAATTTCAATGGGTTTCCAGGTGTGGGTAACAAAACCAATACTTTGTCTCCAGGACTATAGGTTCGGCTTTTGGCATTCTTGTCATACCAGACCTTTTGCTTGGCCTGAGTGGCACTCTGCTTGGTTTGGGCAAGTTCACTCATTCGAACGAGACGATCTCTCATAGTGACAATATGGTCTACCACACTTGTCTTGGAGGATGTTTTTGCGGTCCAGGTGTCCTTCAGTATATCAAGAACTCCCCTTGGGTTGCGACCAAACAAAAGTTCGAAAGGTGAGAATCCAGTTGACTTTTGTGGTACTTCTCTATATGCGAACAGCAAGTATGGTAAGTATTCATCCCAGTCACGAGGCTGATCTTCCATCAGACGTTTCAACATCGCTTTCAGAGTGGCATTGAAACGCTCTGTCAGTCCATCTGTTTGTGGGTGGTACGAGGTTGTCCGCAACCGAGTTATCCGCAGCAAACTGTATAACTCCGCCAATAGGTTAGACATGAAGTTTGTGCCTTGATCTGTCAGGATCTCGTCTGGCAAACCTGTTCTCAAGAATACTCCAATCAGCGCTTTGGCAATGTGCTTAGCATCATTTGAACGTAATGGAATGGCATACTACATACTGGTTGCCTGATTTTGTCCTGTTCAATGGTCCGACTATGTCCATTGCGATTCGTGAGAATGGTTGACCGATAACGGGCATAGTCACTAATCACCTTCCTTCGTACCCCTAGGTCTCCAAATACGGTATAGCAACCTGTCTTCCAGAATAAACTTCGCGTTACCTCCATCTGGACAAGATCGACGCGCTAGGTCAAAACAGTTAGCAAGGTTTGTGTCTTGCTGTTGCCATTCCGCGAAGCTTGATTGGTCAGCTTCAGCAAAGTTCAGCTTAAATTGGGTGGGTTTGTCTGTTGGGTCAGACCTCTCTGTTGTCCCACCCATCACATCAGAAGTTGCCTTTGTCGCAAGTTCTGTCTTTTTCTGAGACCTTGTTTGCACAATGTAACTTGGCTGTACTTCAGTTGTTGAACACGGCTGTTGGACATCTAATGTCTGTGGGTCCAACACGTCAAGTCCTAATAGCACGGACACTGGTAAGGTCGCAACGACTACGACCTCTATATCCTCGGTCCACGATCCCGAGGACACTCTAACGATAGCTGTTGGGTAGGAGTGAAGATCTCCATGTGCACATGTAAGAGCCACCGTTTTATCAAAGTTAAGTAGTTCCTTTTTGACAAAATCCGTGTGCTCTAATGTTCGTACACTTCCCGTATCGATGAACATCTGCACAGGCTTGTCGTTAATGTGGCCATCTCTTCTGACTAGTCTAGTCGAGTCAACACAAGAGAATGCAGAATTGTTCCGACCACCACCTGATTTACAATTTTTGGCAAAATGTCCGAGTTTTTTGCACACATAGCATTTACCAGATTCTTTGGACACAAACTGCTTCTGTCCTGGTTTATCTCCCTTGTGCTCAGATGTGTCCTTGGAATGATTTCCACCAGAATGTGGTTTCCCTTTATTCCCGTCTGTGCGACGTGTTTCTTTACGAGTGAGCACAAAGTCATCAGCTGCCCTAGCAGCTGAGTGTAAGTCTTCAAATTTCAGTTCTTGTAGTTTGAAACGCAGTGATTCGTCATCAATACTAGCCATTAGTTGATCTATTTGTATCTTGTTAAAAATATGTTGGGCCTCCACATTTTTTTGCATGTCCTCGGAAGGTCTCAACCAACGTACGAAGAATATTTCCAGAGACGAGGCAAATTCTTCAAAGGATTCCCCACTTGCTTTCTTTGCTTGACGAAATTTCACACGATAAGCCTCCGGTGTGAGGTTATACCGTCTCAGAATTGCCTCCCTTACTTTCGTAAAATCCTTCCTCTCATCATCTGGGAGTTGATGAACTGCTTGCTGAGCTTTCCCGGATAAGTAGGGTTCTAAGAGTTGACACCACTCTTCAGCCGGTTTTTCCAGTAACTTTACAGCTCTTTCAAACATACCTAGGTAACAGTGTATGTCATCATCCGTTGAAAGTTTCTGTACGCCGGGAACCTTATACTTCGGCACCGATTGAGACTGTTGAGTACCCGTAGCATTACTGTCATTGCCACGACTATGAAATCCATGTAGTATAGTGTCACAAAGTTCACGAGTTTCCGCCCTTTGTTGTCGTTTCAGCTCCTCGAAAAACTGCATCATTTCATCACTTATAGCACCCGGTGAGGACCGTGTCACAGGTTCCTGCATATTAGAAAGTTCTGACAAAGCTTCAATTTTCTCATCTTTTGTCTTGACCACACTAGTATCAATCCTGTTCAACTCACAAAGTTGATTGATATAATCTATGGTGAAACGTTTGAGGTAAATCTGTTTCGCTTCCATAATGGTCGTGTATAATATTGATGCAGTAGTCAGATAATATGTGTGTACGTTGCTGCGACAATATGCAACACAATAAAGACAAGATGGAACAGTTTTGTACTACTTATTGTGAATGAGCAGCAATTTAGAGTCACTATGCTTGGATATCTCAACAATAATTCATAAATGAGAGCGAAAATGCAATCACATTTGACTGTTCAGTAAAACCCTGCAGTTCAGGATAGTTAACCGAAGGACAATATCACTTGGACATTTCAACTCGCAATTCCGTGAGGAATAAATTTCAGCTAATATTCATGTAATTTAAATCAATCAGTCTTTAGTCATATGGCTTGTTCAATCAATAGTGTTCACTCCAATACACAATATCAACTAGTTTGTTCAATCAATTCAATGTCAACATGTAAATACAATGGTGACGTCACTGTCAGATGCACAATTGTATCTCTCATCTGGAGAATAGTTTCCAATGTTAAGTATTTCCTTTATTCTGAAGACGATGAATGAATGTCTCGACAAATTATCACGCACAGAACAACAGTTACTTCACATCAAATGGGCATGATGATACATCACTCAACGTTGTTTATTTTTTTCCTCGAGTGAAGGGAAATGTCTGGGTTAATTTCAAGAAGAGTTCTGCTTGGAATGCACTGAGCTCTCTTAAATCCAGCAATACCGTATGTACTGTAGGCCTATGGGACAGCTACATTATCTCGTAAACATATGTGGTCTGTAGGGTTCCAGTTCACGGCGTGTCCGATATCGCAACACATAAATTGTCACACGAGTAAGAATTTAGTTTCAGCAAACCATTATCTCACTTACTTGGAGTAATGTCAGGAATTCAGCGTGCCTGGGAACAACGCTCTGTTTACATCACGGGGGCGCGGTGTCACAATCCCTGTACACAAAATTCGAGAGAAAAGTTCTGCCGGAGATGCAGTCTATTCTCCCCACAACAGAAAATAAAACACAGTACATAGGACAGTCACTGTATTGTTTTCTGCACACACTGTTCGCCTACGAGAGAGCTCTCGTTACTATTAACGCTTGCATTCCACAAACGCCCTCGATTCCCGCCAACTCGATCCACTGCATGTGTACGTACACAGCACGTTGTCTGGTAAATTTCCGTCGCTATAGGGAGCGAACACACACTGCTAGATTCACGGTCAATGCATCAGTTTTGTGGGCAGCCATGCTGTTTCGAATCCCACCGTATGCCACCATTGTTATATAAATGATACTCGAACACAGACATGAGCTTTAAACTGTATAAAACTGTATTTTCCGTTCTACAAAACAACAGTACAACGTGTTCTCTCAGCGGGAATCCGGCCGTCTGCCAAGAGCCCCTTCTGTCCTACACAATGTCACTCGGTCGTGACTTGCTTACATCGTTAATAAAAGTGTTTACGTTCGCTGCTAGCGGAACCGAAAAGAATATGCCGGGCACATAGAACCTAGAATAGTGAACTTTATCACAGTACATGTATAAAATACATACAGAATGAACTGCATACAGAATAACACAAAGAACAGGTATATGTATCTCATTACATTCTTAACCAAAGATCAATACCTGGGTGATATTACAACAATACCATGGTGTTATATATTGCTATGATTGGCTTAACTTTAGCTGCTGATATTTCTAATTTGAGCGTAATGGGCAATCATACTAAATTTATTTTCATAATTTCATTTATTTTTACAATAAGCAACATAATCGAGATTAGCAAGTGAAGTTTTACAACATAATATAATACGCATCATGGATCTCCTTCAGTTTAGTGTAGACATATATACCCTTGGTTATCTGTTACCCTGATTCAGTCATAATATTGTCTGTATTATATTGATGTCGACAAGGAATATACATAATGATTTGATAGTATTATTAATTGTATGTTGTTTATGATTAGCATGAACTTTTTATTCGCTGGAATCCAGCCATTTGTTCCATATGGGCAATATTCTCATCAGCCATCACCATTCAATATGAATGTGATACATGTACAAGTCCATGGTAATTGATACATTATGGTGAAGGTGACCTGTAACACCAGTATACAAAATTATTCCGAGCTCATTGAATCAGCACATGATGCTGAGACAGATCAGAACGGAATGTCGGTAAAATCATATGTGTTTTGTAGAGGATTCTGTCAATGAGGATGCTATACTGTACACATACAAAATATGAAGTGTTGATGTGTAGGACCTATAGCATAAAATCACAAGCAAGTTGGTAAAACTAGGCACACAGGGTCTCATTTCTGACGCTAACGTGTTGATTTGGGTGGGGGTGTCCTCTCATGGGGAGGTGTGGGTGGGAAGGGGCCTAATGTCTCAAGCAGTATTCCAGGTTTTCCATGCTTCCACATTCCTAGCTGGACATGCTAGTGGGGAACCCTCAATCTCACGTTAATTACCATTGGTGAAGTTAACGTCAACAAATGCAAAATTGAGCTTGGCATCCGGCCCTATGCCATTCAGTGATGTACTATTCCCCTACTGATCCTGTTGCCTCGACGGAGGTCTTTGCGCTCATTCAGCGCTTGTTGTATCTGTAGTTCTTTTGTTACAAATATATAGAAATATGTGTGTGCATCTGTGAGTGCATGTGAGTTAAGTTTGATAATATATAACTTTTGTGTTTATCCAGAGGGCCTCAAGGGAGAACAGTCTTCTGCCTGATTGTTGTAACCCTCGAAAAATAAAGAATTTATTATTATTATATACCACTTCTTCATGAAAGCGTGCTCTGTGCATTGTTTGAATGCTTCAAAGGGACCGGCTAATTAAATTAACTGACTGATTCACCTCATTCCAAGACAAGCCAAAATTATGCTGACATAAGTCAAAACAGACAGAGATGCCGAAATTGCCTGGTATTTAATTCGCTCAAATATGGGCATATACAGAGAAGTCATGAATTTGATTAAGAACTTCTAACAATAATATGATTAGACTGACCTTCCTTAAGGCAGACCCTGTTTTCTGCCAGGGTACAGCTTTTTCAGACGAAACCAGACCAGAGATGATCTATTGTAGGTTAAGTTTGGGAATACGCCACTGTTTCATTGCTGATACGATAACAGTTGAAACTAGAGCTGCGAGCAGCTATGAGTCGGCTTCCGAAATTATGCATTCTAGACGATCTAGACAATCCTGACAGGCTGGACATTCAATTCAATAATAACATGGAGTTGTGCATAAACTGTCGGGGGGGGGGGGAGATGCGTCAACATATAACTTATTCTAATTGTAATAATGAAGTTATGATTTTAAAATTCAGAACTGTACTGTGCATATCGAACAATTCTCTCAAAATTTCTGTTTTTGTGGAATTTACGGTCGATCATCAAGGATGAGACGGTCCAAGTTGTGAACGTAAAAGCAGTAAAGGGAGACAATCCATGTAAACGACACTCAAATGAAAGTAATCAAAAGAAAAACAGTCTATATTTGTTTTCTGCGTGTCTTTTGTCTGTGTCTAGTATTCACAAGTTTGAAAAGGTTATGCTCTTGTATTCTGTATAAGTCTAAGTGAATTTATTGTATCGGTTCAATTTAGGAACGTGAAATTGTATCGTTTTTCCAACAAATCTCAGAGTGAATGTTGCAGGCTGCAGATGTATATAACGCAAGATCGAAGTTGCAGATGTAACGCAAGATCGTAGGCATTGTGCAGAGTTCTTTCTCCCATTAGATTTTACGACGACTTAATTGTCGAAGCTTTTGCAATAAAATAGTGTCAGTCCTGAATGTTCTTTACTCTTTACAGGTTAAAATACCCTTCGACTTTCGTTCTCCGCTGCGTGGTGTATGTCGACGGTCATAACGTACGAAGCTAACGGCTGGCATTTTGAGTAATTCGCGCTCGCATAAACGAGGTCATACTTTTGAACTTTTTCACTGCCTTGAGATAGCGGCGCACAGTCGCCCCCCCGCGTCCGCCCCATCCCCTGTAATTAACACCATATTAGACCCAGAGTTAAAATCAAGTTCTCAGCGAAACCCTTTGGGCTGAATTTATATCAACGCACTCTAAAATATGGCATTTTCAATTTTGCATGTCTGTTCTGGGGGGGATTCCACTATGTGACCCCTACATCACCGGGAAACTCCCTCGTTTTTTTCTACGAAACAGCGCAATACCACCAAACAGCGCAATACCACCATTTCGGAATATCGGGAATATTATTTAAGCTACGATTAAATGAAATGAAGCAATAAAAGTTAGCTATAATAATATCAAGTAATAAAACATTTAATGCGGGAACATCGACCTAGCTATGCTGGGAATGACGTCATTGCTTCCTTTTACATCTAACCCACATAGTTACCACTGAAGAACAATCCGTCAACTCGCAAATTTGGGTGAGTTACATTTGAGAATTGCGAGGAAACTATTGAAGCTAGATGGCAACGGCTGGCGTTTTTCCGAAAGAGCCGCTCGTGAACAATACAATGCAATGAACTGCAAGGCGGTACCTCACATAGATCCAGAGTTATAGCCTGTACAAGATGTGTTCCGTTTTTGACAAAATTCAAGACGGCGGCCAAACCACGTGACCTAGAATTTTTTTTTTTGCATATTCGTGATCGTCATATCAGATAACATATATTTGGACACTTTTCCCGTCCAAATCCGTTACTTGAAAATCCGACGATTTTGATTGGCCGATGGCGGCCATTTTGTTTAACGGAACAACTTTTCAAATAATAGTTTGAGAGGCCTTGATCCATTGATTACGTGCGCCAAGTTTTGTGTGGATTGCCTCATTGGTTTTAGAGGAGAAGAGTTTGCAAGATTTTTCTGAAAACGAGGTAAATCCAAGATGGCCGCTGAACCCTGGGGCCAATCACAACCAATTTCTAATATGCAACAGATCTCCACATGTCTGATATGTGTGTGAAGTTTGAGCACGATTGGCCGAATGGTTGCTGAGAAATAGCACCCACAAAATCAGGGAGAATAATAATAATAATCCGAACAGTTATAAGAAGTCTTCCGACAAAAAGTCGGAAGCCTAATAACATTCCAATGGTGTTTACCATTAACATCTAAGTGAGAATTCAAGTCGGACTATTTAGTCTCACATGTGAATGTATGCATTCAATTAAGGAAGACTTTTCTTCCCGCCTATCAAATACTAGTATGTTGTTGAATGCTCTGCTCGTGTTTCACAAGGGTTTTCATTATATCTGATGCTGGGCGCCAACTGCAAATATTACTTCTCACAAAACTGTCGATAAGTAGTCCTTTAGATGGATCAGAAAATGGTAGGGGCACATGTACTTTGAAGGTACTGCAGATCTAGTGTTCTATGCACTTCAGATCAAAAACACTTCAATTAGTGAGACAGTGTATAGTTTCTTAATT